>WSZQ02034722.1:0-11454 GCA_019419845.2 Weissflogia rhopalogaster | reverse complement strand
TTTTACTGTAAAGTAATAAGGTTTAAACTAATCAGTTTGTATGGAAAATAAGTCTTTCATTATCTTCTTTCTTATTTGAGATATTTAAAGATTTCGGGGTGTACAATCTATGTGTCGGTATCTTAACATACATCAAGTCAGATAGGTGTACGTTAAGTTGCCTATTATTACTTTTTATAAAGCTTTAAAAAGGCATAATTGAACAAACGATGTGCACAGATTGTATTGAGGATGAAACTTGGAATCATTTTCTTCTATTTCCAACTTATTATAAATCATATAACTCGTAAGTGTGTCGGGGAAATCACTGGGAAAGTGGAAAACTAACTAACTAGGGGAAATAATTATTTCGTTATATTCTTTCTCATTTGTTAATTTAAGATATATATAATGTTTTCAGGGTGTAAATTCAACATGCAGACATCTTAACATACATCGCGTTATATAGGTGTACGTTAAGTTGCCTATTTTAACTTTTTATAAAGTCTAGAAATAGCAGAATTGAACAGATGATTCCACAGATTATATTGGAGATGAGGCTTGTTCTCCTGTGCTCGACTGCTTTAAATAATTTTTAAGAGTGTCGGGAAAGTGGAAAACTAACTCCGGTAAAATTTTCCAACATAATTGCTTTAAAGCAATAATGCTTAAACTTATAAGTTAGTAGAGGATGTATTTTTAAATTTATTTATTTTTTTTACATGTTATTTAAGAGTTATTTAAATATTTACGGTTGTTAATTCGACGTGTAGGCAACTTAACATACATCCAATTTAATTTATTGTACGTTAAGTTGCATATGATAACTTTTTAGAAAGGCTTAAAATAGCAAAATTGAACAATTCTACTATACTAAGTGAAACGATAATGGAAAGTCGTCAGTATTACAATTGCCCAATTATATTTCCCCGATAACAATCCAGTTTCGAAAAGTGCTTCGTTTGACTTGATTATTCGTTTCCGCGTATCCCTGCTGCAATTTGCATATTGATTGCTATAGAATCGAAGACTATACCACAATGCCTATATCAATACCTTTACCTTCATCCTGCTATTCTTACCAACTGTCACCTGCCTTCTACTTTCATCCTTACCACAATCCCCGCCATCAGGCAATAATAACCGAAACACGCCAGCAATTCTTAAATAATTTAGTTGTTGTGTTGAGCATTTCATGGCGCATTCCAATGGAGCGTTTTTCCCGAGAAATACGAAGTGAACTTATTTTCCCTCGGTCTTTTTAAACTCGCTTCTTTATCGTGGCCTCGACGCGACGTGTTGCCATTGCGGCCAGGCTGAAAAGCTGCTGCCAGACTTGCATCTAATCTCGTTGCGACGTCTTGTTCGCGACTTCGCCTCTCTTCCTCTGTGTGTGTACAAATGTGTCGAATATTGCGCACGGCTCATTTACTTTGCTGAAAGCTAGACGCGGACGACGTGCACGGTTTGCCTGTGTGCGCGCGCGTGCCTTCTGTTCCTGCCTACGCCTGGCTGCGTCCTGCAGAGGGCTTCCTGCGCTAGGCTTACAGCGGCTGCTATGCTGATATATTGTTATTTTCCTATTTCTTTATTTCCGTCTGAGAGTCTATGTATGTTCGTTTTGTGGGGCGGTCTGGACGTTTCGGGAACGTTTATTATAGTACTGCGTTGAAGGCATTGAGAAGCGGACCCGGAATTTGGTAATAACGTGCGCTGGTCTAATGTGTTTTCGGTACAGCGCATCGGAACGACCGACAACCGTAAACTACAACCATTTCATCACCTTGGAATTACACCTTTAATATTTAGATTTTAAATGGGTATTTTCACATGTCTCGTTGCCTTTTCAAGTTCGTTTTATACTAAAAGGGTTAATACTTCTATTTTTCTAATTAAAACATGTTTCTGAATCAACGCATTACACTTTTTTCTTCGGGAGTCCCCGAAAACAGTATTCATAAACTGGTTTCCTGTAGTGTAAGTTCACGGTATAGATTGTATGCTCGCTGTGCGTACTCTGCGGATGATGTGCAGGTCCGCGAGCACACGTTCTTGTACTGTGTAGCGACAATAACTAACCAGGAGAGTGTTTCAATTGTCCAATACGGATTTTAATGACATTTTCTGTATGTGTAGTAAATATATAGAAATAAATTGTGTTAATGGGATTTTACGACGTTTCGAGACGTTTGTCCAAAAAAAAATTTGCTTTAATAGCATCATTCGCTGTATGAACTACCTGGCAAACCATGTTATTGCAATATATACCAAACTTTTCAATTTGGTGTTGGACAATTGGAACACTCTCCTTATAAGTTGAGCCCGTGACGTTGGTTGCAAGACAGCGAAGTGCAGGGATGGAAGAGGGTACGATGTGACCACGATAAAATTAATATGACTACTGACTTTATTACCTAATTCTAGATCTATCGATACATGCAAATTACTTCACTGTTAATAGCGCATGACGTCACCATAGCATGAGTCCGGCCGATAACGACTTTATTTGAAAGTCCGGACCTTTTGGCTAATTTCCGCGACATCATGGCTTATTCATACACAGATGAACTAACACATTAATATTGAAAGATTTAAAGATCTTAGGAAACACATTAGATCTATATACATCCGTTTTCTTATTATCTCGATTTAGCTATTGTTTCCATCGTAATTACGCTCCCCTGTTTACATATCTGCGTAAACATAGATAATCTCCTCCCCACTTCAATGCCGTCACCTTTACCTATGATTACTTACTCATATGACATCCATCTAAGTTTATTAGAGGAAATATAGAGTGACATGTTCGAAATAAACCCGTTGTTTTTGTTTCTTTATCAGGTTTCTTTGCGAGAAAGTGAAGCAAAAAATTGAAATTTCATAGGTTCACAGATTCTTGATCTTCCCTTCCCCCTCTTTACATACTAGCTTTCTCTTATTTCCTTCAGATGATAAGTTTATTAAACGTGTAGTTTCCTCAACAAATAAAAATTGAACTGGGTCTTTGTACATTTTCATGTTTAATTATTATTTCCACATCGCTCGTTGCCTTTTTCAACTATCCTTTATAAACTGTCCTTGGAATTAACTCTAATTATTCATCATATAAATTGCAAATAACAAGAATGATAAGTCCAAAAAAAGTGAATTTAGAAAAATGGTTACATTTTTCCCTACGACAGTCAATATATATGGAAGTGAGCATGTGAGAATGTGACTTTTTGAGTCACGCACTGTAAAAGCGCCAACATTTCACCACACCTGCTGCAACTCTTCGTGGAAAGAAGGCAAACATCCGCCTATTTCCATCCAACATGCGTGGCGTCCCTCCACCTCGATTCTCCCTGAACGTTTTGGTGCTGTTTGCATTTAGAAAGCGAAAGTATATGCGTGGGGGCGGCGTAGCATCATAGGGGCGGCGAGAGATATGTTTTCCATGTAAACCTTCGACAACCACCCTCCGATGGTGTTATAAGCCTGTTGCAAAACCAAATATATGGCTATGTTTTCGTTTACTTAACCTAATTCTACTTTTCGGAGTACAATCTTCTTAAAGATCTTATTATTTACATATTGTTAGTTTATGAAATATTACAATTTACTTCCTCGGTACTGTTTTATTTTAAAGCAAAGTAAATATATTTTAACATTAATTAATAATGAAGTTAAGAAGCATAGAATATTTAATTAATAAAAGAGTTTAACGATACGAAGTATCAGCACATTTTGCTAATAAAGCTTACAAGGAGAGTGTGTCAACTGTCCAACACGGATTTGGATGAAATTTTTTGTACATAAATAGAAATAATTTGTGTTAAAGGCATTTTACGCCGTTTTGAGTTGTTTGCCCACAAAAAAAAATTAAAGTTTGGTATATATTGCTTGAACAGCATCATTCGCTGTATGAATTACGTGGCAAACCATCAACACGCCGGCATGAGGACCGACCTTGGCGCGCTTGACGCGAGTATACGCGCTAGTATACAGCGAATGCTGCTGTTAAAGCAATATATACTAAACTTTGAAATTTTTTTTGGCAAACGACTCAAAACGGCATAAAATCCCGTTAACACAATTTATTTCTATGTATGTACTACACGTACAAAAAGTTTCATTCAATTTGGTGTTGGACAATTGGAACATTCTCCTTGTTAGTCGAAATTATTTACTGTAAAGTTGCATGCGCAACTAGTAATATAAATACGATGATGTAATGCTCTTAATAGTATTATCATGTTTGACCTGCACCTACAATGCATCCCAAACAATCAACCACTATTCAGCATCCCTTGCCACCTACGCTACATCATATATATAAACCAAGCGATGCCTAAACGATCATCAACAAAAGCTTTCATTTAACCATCATCATGCACATCCTATTAGCAAACTGCCTCGAAATGCATACAACAAACAATTGTAATTATACTCAGCATGCGCTTAATTACACTAGTTATAATTACTCGTCTACAAGATACAAGACTAAAGTATGTTTTACCACGCTTGTAGTAATATATCTTCTTCCAAGGCGCATTAACCGTGACTTAATCTGAGACCTAAATATTTTAATTCATGATGAGCTTTTGATGCTCGGCTTCCAGTAATTTTTATTTATAAACCATACGTGTGTAGAGAGTTTTTTTTTCTCTTTAGTGGTGTATGAGACGGGTAGGTTTGGCTTATGTCTATTTATCCAATGTTTGGCATTTTTGTGCGTTCGTTTGTAAAGCTTTTTTGATAAATGACTTCAAACGTCGGCTGGACGAATTCACGAGGCCTACAAACGGTAATTTATTAACCAATTCGGGGGTGTACTTGTTATGGGCACGCGCTGCGCATTCCGGCAATCCTTATGCCGCTTGTCGAGCAGTAAATTGCATCCGATGCTGACGGGAATCAAAACAACATTAGAATTGCTACAAATTTGGAGCAATTCCATAAATAATCCAATTGCAGTGAAACCCTTTTCCTGGAATTTAAGTATCTTTCGTTCAAATGGTTTATTTCAAGATTATATTGAGTAAAATTAGATAAATGGAGTGTTTTAGTAACTTAGGACAGAGTGGCTATATATTTGGTTGCGTATTTCTTACCGAAATTATATTTTTCTTCTAAAATCTTTGAGGTTATGGGCACAAGCGCCATTATAAATTCATGAGTTATTGTCATTTTACCCTTTACTGCCTACAAACTGAGTAAATAATAGTAAATAAATTTGAAACAATTAACTTCTAAAACTCATGGAATTATAAGGAACTTTATTATGACGATAGACATTTATTGCGTGAGGGTGAGGCAGAATTTAACCCGAAGATAATGACGGAATGCTGCTCATATTCGGCAGTTTCATACTCGAGTGCACTAAATGTTGAAACGCGATCGGCTGATATTGAGACCTCCGGCAGCGATGATGGTTTGATGGGTGGAAATCCGACAATTACAACTCTTCAACTCTCATAGTTTGCACTCGCACGCCCTGTTTCACCGAACTTTATCGCCCTCACAACGATAGGCAACCGTATTAAACAAATAGCCGATTATTGAGAGATTACAACAGGACCTAGGTGCATCTTAAAGCGAATACATCCATAGTGTTACATAACCCGGATTAGTTACATTATCTTTCCAATTATTTTGATCATCGCATTAGTTTATAGTAGTACTTTCTTCTCCCTGAAGGCACTGCCATAATCTAGACATGGAAACAATATTTCTCAAAATTTGTTCTGAATATCAACATTTAGGTGTTCTGCTCTTCAAGCTATTGTAACAAATCTTTTTCAAGCTATATCAAATCTATTTCACAGCTATAGATGTCATTATTATATGAAACACTGTGCAAGTGACACATAAGCTAGGCAACCCAAGATACACCAATATTTAGGTAACCTACAATCTTAAATATAAAACTGATACTATTAAAATTCCCAAAAGATTTTCTTGCATTTGTTATGGTGTTAACAATGATATGCTGTATTAGCTATGTACAGGGAGCTTTTTAACACATTTTGCATACGTTTGCCTCAAGCATGAATTTGAGTATAGTATATTTTATTGCGAGCGTGAATTATGGCGAATACGGCGTGGATGGATGTTTTATGAGCGTGACGACGCTTTTGTCGTAATCGAAAATGTCAACCCTCCGACACGGCGGCGTCGCATGCCTTTTGTCAACTGGGGGATAATCTGGAATGCCGTTAAAAGTGTGCCTCACATAAATGTCTTCTGCCTACGACGCGACGTTGTCGTCGTCTCAATTGAGGCACGATGCGTCTCTCTTGAGCCTCGCGAGTCTTTTGTGGCTCATCGCGTTGAATGGGAGACCAGGGCTTGAAAAACAATATACAAAGTGCAGCAATGTGCCTCCGAAAACTACGGACTTGTCTGCAATCTGATGTGCGTGGATGTATGTGAAGAAACGCGCGAGATAAAGTGCGTCGGGGCAGAAAAAAATAAAAATAAAATGTCAATGAGGGTTTTGCTTTGCTCTATGCGCGTCTGCTTTTGTTTTCATGCACAACTCAGAAGCGAGTAACAATGCCTGGCTCTGGGAGGACGATGAAGGTACGCTTAAGAGGTGTCAATTACAATTAACGCTGTGCTGAATATGTCGGCGTTGAAGGTAAAAGGGATTTAAATATTCAACACACAGACGGGGTATATGCGAATATGCGGGCTTAGTATATTGTTTTTGTTGTTGTTGTTCTATTTTGAAAATCTCTTTAAATTATCAGATTTAAGGCTAGAGATTGATGGTTAGCTTATTCTATAGTTTTTATTCCATTGGTATCAACATTTTTAACGAGAAAACAAAGGAATAGGAACGGTAATGACCTGCGAAGACTGTAGTGTAATTTCACAGGTTTTATGACTTCCCCCACTTCACTCACTCCTGCTTTTCTACGCGTCTCTAAATGTAGAATCACTACTAGCACTGGTCCATTCCTGTCTTTAGAAACGTGTTTAGGGAACTAAAAGCAAAGTATTTTAATTGAACTTCTAGTCTCGACATAAAATAAGATTGGACCACAATGAGTTTATGAATATAGTCAGAAACAATGCTTTACTAAAAGAAACTATTGAAATCCTAACTTGAAAGATCTTAATTTTCCTTTCTACAACCATGAAAATCCCCCTTCGCTGAAATTCGATTTTTATGAAACTTATCAAAACCGTTTTCGAATCACTATCGAAACGCGTCCGCAAAACGTGTGTGCATAAAAGATAATCGACAGCAAAGCCGTTCCCTTTCGACGCGGCGCCCTCGCGATTCCACCGATCATTTCCGCAGCCTTTTCGAACCCGTTCCTCTTTTTTTTAATACGCTCTCACACTGCGGCGTTCGCCACCGGTTTTCGATCCGTGGGCAAACAAACGCTTCGCCGACAATCCCTTAGAATTGCATCGTCTTATACCGTATTATCCTACGTTTAGAGAACATAAAAGTTCACTCTTTCTCCGAGAGCGTATGCTTCTTGTTTCCGCACATTGTGCGTGCCACATCTCTGTGTGTGATTGTGCGCGAGCGCCCAGCAAATATGGAATATGTAATATGCTGTGGAATACGCGCCAGCATATCAATATCGATATCGAATATGGGCGAAAAGTTTAGCGAAAATAAAACCGCTATTGTGTAGCCTGTGAGTGAGTCGCATCTAGACGCACAATGATGCAATGAATATGGAGTTAAGATTATGTTTTACAGAAGGGTGATAGAGATAGAGTTAGTGAGAGAGAGAGAGAGCGATAGAGACAGAGAGAGAGAGGCGAAACAGCGTGAGATCTGGTTGAAGGACGATCTAAGTTCTAGGACGTGGCGCAGATTTTCTTTTATGAGTTTCTTTGCCTGGTTTGATATGAGTGAGTTAATCTTGGGTTTGTTTGAACTTCTCTAACAAATTTTTCTTTGTTCTTTTTTTTATATTTTATATACTAGACTTAAGAAAGTTATATTATTGCTGGTTTTCATTAGATATAATAATTCGGAAAATATGCTAAGGTTAGACTGTGAATGCGAATAGAGTAATTTGATTGGTTCTAGGACTTACCCCACCATACTGCCCACAATGCTCAAACGCTTAGCCTTAATAATATGCGTACTTTTATGTGACAAGTCAGTTTAACAAAATATTTTCTGGAATCTCCTATTATCAAAAAAGAAAGAAGCATATAACTTCAATCAAATCTTTGTATCCTCAAAGAAACTATATATAAAAGCAAATTCTGCCATTCACAGAATGACAACCTACAGCAACATGTCAACATACTAATATTTTTCATATGGTTTTCCCCCGTGTTTCCCTCGTCGCTTTGAGTAAAAGTCAACTTGAAAAATATTGATAGAAAATCCAAGAGATAAAGTCCACAGAATTTCGTATTTCGTTTACGCTCCGCCGAATTCTGGAGATTATTTTCAGTTTATTTATTATTTTAGTCTTCCGACAACTGTTTTATTTCAACGTGCACCGCGTGTGTGTCGTCTTTAAAGTTGATATCTATATTTTCAACATTGTGCCGCCGAAGAGAAATACGCGTTACGTGATCGGTTTCAGTTTCATCTTCGGATTTGTTGCTCGCCCGACTCGTTACAAGTTTTCCGTGCCTGCTATTGATGTGCAGATACAATGCGGTACGTGCACGCGAAGCGATAGGATAACAAGTTTGCTATCTTTATACATCTTCGGTGGAGAAACGCACGTTTCGCGTCCTTTTACAAAGCTGGGTTTCTGCTTGGCGGCGAAGACAAATCGGCATATAAACCCAACAACTAAGTACACAATAAAAAATCACATACAGATACGTATATATATATACGTATCTCTTATAGGTTCGTTTGACAAAGTGTTGATTTTCTTTTGTGTTATTTGTAATATTCGATTTTAGATGCAATTATGCTCATTTTGTTTTATTTTATTCAGAATTGATATAATATTACGTTTTTTTGGTGTTCTTCAGGTCGGACATGGGTTGTCTTCATTTATCTTTTTCCTCTGGGACTGTCCATTTGGGTATATCAGAGCTTTCTAGATATTATACTACATATCATATCCGGTTGTTGTAGACAATTCATTTGTTTTTGTTGTTAGCATCTGCTTATGTTTGTTTTATATTGGTATCTTTAAGAATATCCTAGGCACAGCAGTTGATACGTATCCATGCCTTGTGAGGAACTGTGATGTCCACAGATATATTTTGTTAGAATATGTCGAGAATCGATGGAAACGATGAGGAGTGTTTGAATATGTATTAGGAGGGAAATTGACGGTTGGAAACTACGGTTCATCATACGATAGATGACTGTTCGAAACAGCTGTTACTGAGGTCGGTTGGCGCGTGCCAAAGACCAACGATGACCCTTCACGAAGGCGTTTGGTGGCAGCGAGTGCGCCCCACAAGTAAAAAAGAGTAGTGCTCACGCCTAATAAAGAGAGTTCAGTTCAAGACTTTGGTGAGTTTCTTCCCCTATTTTGGATGCATCTCCTGAATTCCTCATATCAGACGACGGGTAGTCGTCGGCCAGCTATCCTTCGAGATAAATAGTCTCGGAGGATACTTAACGATAAAGATGTGCCGTTTCTCGACGTTCCCCTTTCGAGTATTTATATATCCCGTTATATTTTTATATGAACATGGCTAAAAGAAGAGTTTCTTAAAACAATACCGTCAATCCCAATTTAATATCACATTTCGTCGCGAGATATCGGACAAACGAAAAATTTGAAATATGGTTAATTCGTCCATATTCTGCCATATAAATTTCGTCCAACAAGTTTGAGATGTTCGGATATTTGTATAACCCATAACAACATACCTAATAGACGAAGAGTTGCTTAATACTATACCGATAATCAATATCACAATTACATTACGAGATGTCGCGAGCCTATTTTATGCTGAAAATCCATTGGGTAGTATAGTTTCGCCGTTTCTCGGTCTTCCCCCACTACAATTTCTATACCACCTCTGTTGCTTGGATACCATCGAGAACGCACAACCCTCAATAAAATAATCTACAGAATTCCACAAAATGTGTTGATTTACTTTCACATTAAGTATAATATAACTTAATGGCGCACCTGGGCAGTCTAGTGGTAGCGTCTCGGCGAACCACGTAGGAGGACTGGGTTTGATTCCCCGGGTGGGCAATCCATTTCGAATTATATTCGTGAATCTTGAATACGGGATACTTGTACTTAAGGTAAAGTTAAGAATATAATGTTATTTTATTTACAATGAATTTTGGAGGAAGACTTTTATCTTCCCCACGCAAATGTCCAGATGCGCAGAGTCGTCTGTGGTGGTGGAGATGGTGGTGCATGTAAGTATGATGCAGTTGCCGCCATCTACTAGGTGGTGCCCTAACTATATATACAAACCCGGCGGAAAAACCTCAGGGTTGATAGCCTATAAAATATATACATTATTATTATAACTTGGTTATATTTGCGTTAATTTCGTTTTAGTCCCACCAGTATTTCTGTTTTTATTTATCATTTCTTTATTATCTCGTTAGAATCGGTTACGATCGCTGAGGATCCTTAACGATTGATGTATATTTGACAAGAACCTCAGATTCACCTAAAAATCAGACGCCCAAATACTGAGGAGGCCACCAAAGTGTAGTAAGAATAAATCATGCGTTTATGCCTAAGCATAAACTGAGACAAAAAGGTCGCTCGTAAACGCAGCGGCTGTACGGTAGCGACGACATTTAACAGTTTATTCGTGTACACGATGACTGCAAACGCATTCTGGATATCAGCGCATAAAATACGCGTAAAATCAGCGACGCAAAGCGGTTGGATCTTCAGCCGGAAATCGAATAAAGAAAAACGAGCTCGTACGAAAATTGAAGACCTCTCGGGGATCTCGAGACCTCGGACTTCTCCGAAAAAGAGATGGTGGAAAATGTGCGCGCCAGTGCAAACTAAATAATAGCTGATCCATCAATTCGGGGATTGTCCACCGTCGTGCAGTTGTAGTAAATCTAATAGTAAACTACAAGTGCAAGTTTTATTTTATTACCATTACGATGCTATTACTCTTGTATGAAGACCGTTTGTTTTCATCTGAATCGTTGAATTTGTGTAGAATTCTGCTCATTTTTACGCACTTCAAGATGTTCTCCCACATCATGAAATTCACAATTTTTAATACCAAGAATTTTTATGAAACCGTATTACTATATGATATATAAAAGTGTAAAAAATGACTACCGGATGTCGGGCGAGGTTGAGTTGCAGGCACGCGTGGAGGAAAAGTAGGAAAAGAAGCGTCTTATAAATCTTGTAAATGTTTGCCGTGGAAAGTTGGAAAATAACTAACACGGTGCAGCCGGGGTGATGGCAACGGCGGGCTGCGACGGGTGGCGGTGCGCGGGTGGCGCGCGCTTTTTGAGTTATTTGCGCGCAATATGTTCCTAATTTCTTTCGCTATAGTTACACCGGAGGCGGCGACGTGTGGCGGCAGCGGGCG
>WSZQ02034611.1:0-22375 GCA_019419845.2 Weissflogia rhopalogaster | reverse complement strand
CTAACTGTGTTCAACAAATAATAGTTTTGGCAAACAATGATTACAGAATAATAACTTGTAAATAGCCTAAGAAATAGGTCTACAAGAATTAGCACTTTAATAACTAATCCTCTAATTCTGAACTCTAATTTACTAACTCTAGCAATATTAGTATAATTGAAATTATATGTTTAATTACAAAAGCAGTATTCTTTTTATGGTTTCTTTGGTAATTCATTTATTTTCACAGAAAAATTTGTTTAGTTTTCCTTTCTAAAAAGCCATTCTTTGCTCAGATAGATTACATAATAAAAAATAGAAACTTTAGAAAGGAAATGCTCTTTATTTCTTAATGGATTCATTTAACAAATACGTGCAATGAGTATATAACTACTATAGGCATTTTACGCATTATGTACTAAATCTGGTATTTGTTGTTAAAGGGAAATGAACAGGAACGAATTACCTTCACCGCCGCGAAAGAACCAACGGAAACGGACATTTTGCCACCGGATGTTCGACTCGTCGATGGACCCTCCATCTTAGCAGGTCGTTTACAGATCAAACACAATGGGAAATGGCGTAGTGTTTGCACCAATTCAAGAAAGTACGTTTAATAATATTTTAACTAAATCATTACTTTACAAGACTATAATCTACACCTTCGGATCAACCCAGTTGAGCACTCCTTCACTAGCCGTGTTCATCCATGATCTTAAAGAAATGAAGAGAACATATAAATATGTAATATTTGATTTCAGTTGGACAACTGCAGATATGAGCATTGCCTGTCGTCAGTTAGGCTTCCAAGGAGGATCGTTCTTCATGTGGCATGACCGCCAAATGCCACTCCGTCCTCGTCTTCTTTATGAAGAACCCAAATGTCGAGGTAGTGAATCCACCCTATTCGAATGCGAATGGCGAGACCGTCAGATGGGTTCCGGCGTCTGTGATTATCACCCCGATCTCGGTATCCAATGTCTACCCCGTTATGAAAACCCCTCGTCTTACTGGCGAGGTATCCGCTTCGAGAATGCCCAAAGTGAAAAAGTGTTCACCCTTCAAAACACCCTCTACGTTCCAACATCCATTTCAAAACTAGAGTTCGTCGATGTAAAATATGCCGGCAATGGACGTAATCACAATACAACCAGTGCCATTGAAGTGATTGGAGTGCCACCTATCATGAAACATTTCGAAGTTCAGCATTCGGCTTACAATGGTGTAAATATCACAGAACCGGCGGCACCCATCCACCTGGAAAACTGCCGTGTTAGGGACAATCGTGGTCATGGGATTTTTGTCAACTCTAGTTTTGGTCTGACACATATAAGTCACTGCAACATTTCGGAAAATGGCGCTGATGGTATTCACTACGTCCATAACGAAGAACGACCAGATGAGAATACAGATAAGTCGGATATCTCGGATTTCTGCACACTGGCGACATCTTCAAGTCAGACTTTTCCCATTCAGGGATTCATGGATCAATCTATCTTTACGAATAAGAGAAAACAATGCAGTAAAGTTTTCACAACGCGATATGGGCACAAGATAACTCTACATTTTCTACGAGCACAGACGGATCGGAACAATACAGCTCGAATTGAAATTTTCGATGGAAGTTCAACAAGCCATCGACTCCTTACTGCATTCAACATTCGCAACAATACAAGACCGCAATCTGTAACGACGATATCTAATCAAATTTTTATCAAATTCTCTGCGGAGGCTTTTCTTAACATGTTTATCTACATGCGATTAACTTCTGGTTTAGATAAAGGCTACGACCTCAATGTGACCCATTCGGATATCTTCGATAATGAAGGTAGGGGTATTGCATTTGACAATCTTCGGTCCCAATTGCACATCCATGATTCCACCATCTCCAAAAATAAGTATACAGCCGGAGTTCATGTTACAAGCGGAGTTGGCGATGTTAACATAACCAACTCCAGAATATCTTTCAATGAAGGAGATGGAATCAATGTTACTTACACCGGTGGTTCTCGTAACATTTCCAAGAGTAGTATTAGTAGTAACAAGGGATATGGTGTAGCAATTTGGTTGAACCAAACAACGGAAACGGAATTTATTGTTGTGAATCAAACAACAGTAGTACAATATTCAGAATTTATTAAGAATATCGATATTGGTGTCATTCATGGAAATTACTGTGGGCTATCCTATGTCAACATAACGGGAAACACTTTCCAGGAAAATATCAACGACGCTTTAGAGATTTTAAGTTGTTGGTTATCAAGCAATGTCTCCACGAGTTTACAACTAGGACACAATAAGTTTTTAAGCAATCAGAAAATTGCTATCAAAATCAAACCGGCTCTAAACTTAGACGGTTATATAGAATTTAATAACTTTATGGAAGGAACTTTTGGGCAACTGCTAATCAAAAATAAACCTTTGGAGGAGTTTAACACATTGAAGACTAACCTCCATGTGCAAAATAATTACTTCCGGAAGAATTCGGGACGGTTCGTTTGCAATCTAGCTCTGTCTCCTTATTCAGAAACACAGCATTTACTCTTTACGAAGAACTTCGTTCAAGATAACGATATTGTGGAACCGTTTATCCCTGAAGATGGATCCATTTCAAAGTTGATACCAAGAAGTCGGGTTGCCGCACCCATAGTGGTGGGGTCTTACAACGTCAAAATATTCAGGAACATCATCGAGAATCCTCGTTCCAAATACGAAATCGGAAGTCATTTGGAAGATCAAAGTAAAATTATAAACTGCAGCTACAATTGGTTGGGTTACACCGATGACGCAAAGATATTCCATAGGCTATTCCATAGATATGATCGATACAACCTTGCAAAGATTGTTTTCGTGCCTTATCTACTTCATAATACGAATTATATGACCAAGCGAATTAACTCTCATGAACTTTACATACCTCGGTTTGTAAGTATGGGTTCCAATGTGATTGGTGGTGAAATTGAAGGTGAGGAAGTCTTGCATGCTGGGGATTACGTCGTTGAAAGAGATATATCCGTCAGACCTGGAGGCAAACTCACCTTGGAACCTGGTGTTACTATAAAGTTCCCACCAGGCATTGGTATGATGATTGGAGGATCTTTTGAAGCTAGAGGAAGATCCCCTGATAGTATACGATTTACTTTAAAAGAAGAGATAATGCATCCTCCGGAGAACGAGACTTTTGATGTGGACAGTGAATTCAATCCAGAGACAGAGTTGATTGAAGTTGAAAGTAAAATACCTATTAGATTATTAGGAGGAAAGGAAGCTACTGAGGGACGACTTCAAGTAAAGATTGATAACAATTGGGGAACTGTTTGTAACTATGGTTGGAATATCATCGACGCGGCGTTGGTTTGCCATCAACTTGGATTGGTTCTAAACCCGGATGATTGGTTCCTGGAACCTAATGAAATACCCGATGCGGGAACTGCTGAGAAACCGATTCTTACAAATATTGAGTGTGATGAGTTTGATACGGATATAACCAAGTGTAAAGCTGAGAAGTTGGAAGACTTTGAAAATTCGTGTACACATGAAAATGATGTGGGTGTACGATGTTACGACACCTCTTGGGCTGGTATGCGGTTTAGTGTTCTGTCCAAACGAGCGGATTTACAGTTTATAACCATTGAAAAAGCTGGACTTTTGGATTTTGCAACGAATAGTTTTAAACCCGCTTTGCAAATTGATTTTGCCCGACATAATTTTGACAGTATCAAAGTAAAAGACAATCAACATGATGGTTTAGGTATAATGTACAGTGATATCTACGGTGAAGAAAACGTAAATGCAGTGAAAAACTCTGAGTTTTCAAATAATAAAGGTGCGGGTATCAGTTTTAAACAACTTGGTCTGAAAGTTCAAGGGAGTGTCATTGAAGGTAATTATTTTGGAATTCAACATAATCCAGCATTGACTGGTCTCCAACAAAGAGAACTAGCAGGGTGGTTTAACACTATTGATGAAGAATTAGATGCCAAGTACACTCAATCTTTCTGGATACCACATGAACTGGATAGTAATGTGGTAGAGATGACTCATGGCAAGACTTGGTATCTTGTAACTTCCCCTGTGGCAGGAGACACGATTAGAAGATCATACAAGTTCTACTGTCAACCTGGATATGTTGTAGGCATCCAGCTTCTAAACCCTATTCAGAATAGATCTACAGAGACCATTTGGATCCACGATGCCTTAAATTATAACAATATGTCTGCTGTGTGGAGTGCAAACAGAGATTTAACAGTCTTCCCAACAACTTCCAGTAGTCATGGTATTATCATAGACTATGAGAGTGGTTCGAACAGTCTAGGTGGAGCTGTGATAGTTTTAAGTTACATAAACGCTCCTATACAGGACGTTTATAATAGAATTGTAAAAGGACCAATCCCAACTTTAATGATACATAGCACGAAAATTCGTTCCAATAACTACGGTATTCATACATCATACTACAACAGATATCTCAATGAACTAGGAGATCATTTTCTTAGAAAGGCGAATGAGACAATGAAATTCTTAAATTGCGAAATATCACATAATAAAGAAGAGGCATTTTTCACGCATTCCCCGCATTGGGATCTTCACAAGAGTAATATATCTGAAATCACCTTCATGATCAACAATACTTTGATTACGGACAACGGCAAAGGAATCTATCAATTCTCACGAGACATGAGGGCATCAAACAATTTATTCCACTATATTCTACAAGATGATACAATTGAGAGGAACCATGGAGATGGTTTAGATGTATCTCTTCCTTATGTCTGGCATTACAATGAGAATTTCACGCATTCCATTTATATGGATAACAACACTTGGAGGAACAACAATAGATTTGGTATCAGCATCGACGGACATTTTGCTATTGTGAATATAACCAACTCCAAGTTTTTGGAGAATAAATGCAAGATAAGTTTAATTGCAATCAAGGGAATGGAGAAGAAGATTAAAATTAGAAACAATCAGATCACAGGAAATAATGGACGGCACATGGTTGAATTCAGTTCAGATAGTCAATCTGAGATATTGGGTGAAGTCCCAGCAAGATTTGTCTATAACGAGTTGAAACAAAACAAATTCTTGTCTTTGGCTCGTGGTTTCGGCTCTTTTCAATTGGATAATACGCCAACTAGCGTTATTATTTTCAAGGGTATACAAAAAGTGAGAATAAACAGGAACTTATTCGCTAATAATAACTTGGATTACCAACTTATAGCTGGAATAAAAACCGCAAAACTTAGAAATGATCTAGATATCAGGGAGAATTGGTGGGGAACTACTAATGATAAAGAAATTCAAAAACAGATATTTGACTTTGATGACTGGAATAACCACGCAGTTGCCTTGTTCAGACCTTATTTAATCGAGGATGATGTAATGGGTTCAAATTCTATTAGTTTCAATCCGAATGAGGATGAGATTCCTGAAAGTCTTGGAGGCAGATTGGATAATGACCTAGAGTTGTTCGCTCGGGATAAACCATATATCATAACAGCTGATATTACGGTAATGCCGAAGACTACTCTTACCATTGGACCAGGGGTTACCATGGAGTTCGCTCCAAATGTAGGGATTTTAGTTCTTGGTACTCTCAAGGCCCGAGGATATAAAGGTGGTGAGATTACGATGAGACCTATTCAGCGTGATCCTAATCAACGAGGTGAATATAAAGCCATTGAGAAGAGGGATGTCAATCAGATACGTTTCAAACAATTGGAACAATACCACCTTATATCCGACTCAATCAGACTTTGCAAGGGACGCGATTGTTTGAGTGACCAAGAAGATGTTAACGAAGGTTTCCTGGAATATTTCAATAAAACTACCTTGCAATGGATACCGATGTGTGATCCCAGGTTCACAGAGAGAAATGCTCAAGTCGTCTGCCGTGAATTAGGGTTTGATTCTCTGAGTGCTTTCTTTGATCATGATATAAGAATTGAATTTCATTCAAATTCGCTATCACGCATATGGTCCTGGCCTGAACCGCTTCAGTGTAAAGGAACAGAGAATCGGTATGACGACTGTCCAATCAGATTAAACGGTCAGCAGTATGGTCATAGACATAGTTGTAAATGGAATTCCAAGTTTGTCTTCGTTCATTGTGGAAGTAAACCACTTCAAGATAAAGACTATTGGGGTGGTATAAGATTTGCACATCCAGACTTCGAGAGTCATATGTTTGAACATCGCTACCATGACGTACACTCTCATAGTGAGGTCCAAACTGAGGAAAGCTCTCTGGAATTTGTAAACATCATTGGAGCAGGTATACTCCATAATGAAAAAAGTCCAGCAATCCAAACAATAGTAAAATCCCCGCTTATCAACTTCGTTTACGTAAATGATAGTGCCTCACATGGAATCAACATCATCTCACCATCAAACACTATGAACCTCGTCAACAACATGGTGAACAACTCCTTGGGAATTGGTATAAACATATTGTCTCTAACAGGGGAAGGTCGAGAAGCTGATGAATCTTCCTTCACACCTTTGAAGAACATCCAGGTCCCTTATAACCTCTTCTCGTTAATTGATATATGCGATACTAGCAAGGAAATCCGTCTAGAGGAACGTGTTCTACTTTATTACAAATATGATAATCATCCTGTGAACTGCGTGAAGATTTTCAAAAGTGCATATAGTGTTAAGCCGATTGGTTTCCGCCTACTCCAATTTAATTTGTTTAATTCCACGAACAAATATGGCATACCAGATTTCATAACACTATACGATGGTGATATCTACAATGTTACTTCGAAAGTTATCTCCAAGATAACAATGGATACCAAGGATGATAAAAAAATGTTTAAGAGCAAAGAATCGAGTATGAGTATCAAACTTTTTGCAAATGGAGCAAGTAGTATGCATGGTTTTATTGCCGAAGTTGTGACATTACCAATCAGTGCTATAGGTTTCAGTAAGTAACATAACCAAGTTTATGAGCTACCTGAAAGTATTTAGTTAACGAAATAAAAAAAACTTACAGATCGTGACGTTCAACATAACATAACATATTCTATGATACACAATAACCGGGAAGGTGGTTTAGTGTACGTTTCTGCTGGAGAAGTGAATCCAATCGTGACCATCGACCGGAATCAATTCCAGAATAACTGTGAGAAACTTTATGGAAATTTCACAACTTGCAGAGCTGCTGTTGACGTAGATGTTCAGAATACCCAGACCCTCTTCTTCAGGGTTAGTCAATAAGCCAGTTTATGTTAAGAAAGGATGATATAATATATTTTTACAGAATAATTTGGTACAATCAAATCAAGGAGGACTTGCAATTAAAGCAGATTCTCGTGGATCAGCAACTTCGTTAAAGGGATATATTCATAACAATCTATTTGTTAACAATACAAATCTTCCAGCTTTATATGTCGAAGGAAGACAATCCTCTCCATATCAGGAAGTTATCATTTATAGGAATTATTTTACGCGTAATTTCGCCCGTTACGAGAATAATATCGTGCTCAAGCAGGTCGTCAGCAATTTCACGCTGAATTACATGCAGCGTAATGTTGGTTTGCAAAATTTGGAGGTTTCCGGGTTTGATAAAGTCCGGCTACCAATTTATCAGACGACTTCACATAATGCCTTCTACAAGTTAGTATCGAACTATTCCCACGAATTCAGTAGTATTATTTTATTGTTTGTACTTTCAGCAATTATGCGATCAATCGAGATAGTCGCTCGACCGTCGTGGCAGGCACAGCAGGTCAGCACTATGTTGATAACATATTCTTCAATCCGGATAATGACTACGAGATGATAACGGTGAATCGATCCTTGTAAGTATTTTGGTTTAGAGCTAGATTTTGAGATGATTAGCATTTCTTGAGATTTTGAATGATTAGTAAGAATTGCCCTAGATATGAATATTACTAATATGCTGCTTGTTTTTTTTTTGCACGTTGTTTGATGGCATGACCTATCAGATTTAACTTTAACAGGTAAGTCTATTGTCTTCTTTTTTCTATTATTTCGTTAGAAATAAGTGCATATTTCTGTTCAATGCATGGCTAGAAATTGAATAATAGATATAATTAGTATGAGATAAGTAGAAGGGGCAGTTAGACTTTGAAGTTAGTTTTCTAATTGTAATTCCTTGGTGTAAAAATGGAAAATCTTGTATGGCCATAGTCTATTGGCAAACTCCCGGGATATTTCACAGTCATGTGTCTCTTCGATCTTAGGGTTCGAGAAAGCCAACCTGAGAAATTTTTAAAATAGGCTAATCATAGCCATTTCTTGGAAACTCTAAAGCTTCTAAAAGGGGTTTTAAATAATCCTGAAAATAGATTTGTTAAATGCAATCAAGTGGAGACCTCGAGATGAAAAAGTCAAATTGATAATTGGAATAATTGGATGTATAAAAAAGTACATCATAATCATTTCTAAGGAACTTCATAGGCTCTAAAATTATTTGAAAGTTTAGTAACAATTGAGGCCCAGGACCCTTTTTGAGAAACTGAATCGTATACCGGAAAAATTATTAGCAGCGGGACCCATGTTAGATGGGGGGGTGTTGAAGCTTCGTTACTGTAGTGATCGGGAAGTATCAATACTTGGTCACCTTAGGCCATGGCAATAATAGACAATAGATCAGACAGCGAGAAATAGGAATTTCCTAATTCCTCATCTAGTATTACCAAGCAGGCACCAAGCTAGGAGGAAATATTAACAACTTTACTAAATATGATATTTCACTATAGCACCTTGGAAGTCTGGAAAACGAAAATCGACGCAACCTACAATTACTGGGGAGTCAACACAACGATAGCAGTGGCAGGAAGAATCCGCGACCAATACGATGATCCCCGACTGTTGGAAGTAAACTACCAGCACTACTACATGAATAATGAGACGATTTTAACTGGCCTCAAATGTCCACCCGGGTGGGATCTAGTCGGTGATACTTGCTACATATACATCGGTGCACCAATGACGTTCCACGAAGCACGAGCCTTCTGCCAAGGAGACAACGCTTCAATGCCTTACATCATTGGTAATTTGAACTACGTTTCACTGTACGACTTCTTGAAAAAACAACAGCAATGGTACCTCTTCTCCGACAAGGTGTGGGTACAACACATCGACCGTATAAATTCGTGTACGACGTTTGCCTATCAAACGATTGAGGTGGATGATTGTGAGACGCGTAATCCCTTCATTTGTGAAATTGATCCGAAAGTGTTCATTGATCCGTTGGTGTGGCGTGGTGATATTGTAACCATTGCTGTGATTGGTGCCTTGGTTCTGGCCTTATTGCTACTGGCGCTTGTGATTATTTGTTGGTGGAGTAAATCAAAATATCGACATGCTCAGCGGTTAGAGAGAAGGAATAGCATCAGACAAAGTTTGAGGTCTTTGAGATCTGTGGGATCAACGACGGGATTTTCTGAGTTTGGTTATGGGAGGAAACCAGGACAAATGGTAAGTTTATGAATTTTTTATTTCCTTTGTTTATTAAATTTGTTCAAGGTATTTTTAAATTCTTTCTAATTCTTTTCCTCTTGATTGTTGCGAATTGGTGTTTTCTAGGGCTCCTAGGCACTTTATGTTTAGGGACGCTTAATAGTTTTTGTTATTTCATACCCCCCAGTTTGAGAAGAGAGTCAAATGTGCCCCAGATCCCCCATGTTCTATATCAGTTTTCTGGGAGGGCCCCACTTTACCTGCAGAGGCCCTTTTTGCCTAATGACCCAATAATTAAGGCCCTTATGTGTAAAATGGATAATCCCCCAGTGAGATCGAAATACAAATAAAAACAACTCCTTTCAAAATTCCAATGGATATGAAATATATTGCAAATGCTTGTAATATATTGCATATCCTCTTATTTCTATTTTACATAACCACAGATAAATTATAACCTCCTATAAACGTCTGCTTGACATAATTACTTATATAAACATTTATTGGTTAGCCGATGTTTGATTCGGATTCTGAATGATGTGCCATAAACGTCCTCCAACGAATTCTTCTTCTATCCTCTGCAATTCTTCAAGTTTCTCACTTTTACTGACAATCTAAGGTATTTTATATATTTGTGTGTAAAGTGAAAGGCTTGAATCTGTTTTGTTGCTATCTTATTAAAGATATAAATATAGACTGAATACAAAATTTTACCATTTTTGTGATTTCCACAGAGTACAAGATCGACAGATACTTTAACTAAAGCATCAGACTATAAGAAAATGCTCAGCAATGGATCAATCGACAGTATGGAAAAATCAGCCTATAATTCTTCAATTGAAGATAATCAATCCTACGATATTTACGAAACCAACAATCCGAACCCATCTAGTTTTAGTTACAACACCACGATAGAATACCACAAACCGAACTTCTCCTCTCAACACCCTCAATATGCTCAGCCCAACTTTAATTTATCTTTCAAAAACGAAGGATTTAAGGATAATTCTACGTTTGCGAGTAATTCACGTGCTGCTTCCATTCAGGAAACGACAATTTCAGGAGACGACTCACCCCCAGCTACCGCGCATGCGCATGCATCATCTCATGCAACGTATCCACCAAATGATTATTACAACACGGACACGTTGCCTTTAAACCGGGAATCGAATAGTACGTTGGATAACTACTATCAACAAGAGCCACCAGGTGTACCGTCGACAGTGGGTAGTACTCGAAGCGGTCACCCCAGTGGGTCCTTCCTTAGTGAGTTGAAGAGTCGTCTGCCCAATGAGCAAAAATACCTTCAACATTCCCCAATTCCTCCTCCACAAGTCCCCCTAGCCTATTACTACGATCGTAGCCAAGAACCAGATCGACCCAAAAGTACCGAGTACGTTGATCCACTCGTGCTCAGCAGCGCAAACACAAACGGCCTGCCAACGGCAAAGTCCCGAAGTAAGAGCGAGGCTCTGCTCGAGACAAACTTTGATTATTTCGAGCCCGAAGATCAAACTATGCTCCAACCTATGGGTGAACACTCAAGGAGTAAATCACAACCGTTGGAAACTGCTATGTAGGTTAACATTTCTAACCTTCAAAAAAAGTAGCCTACAACTCAGTATAACCTTAGTAATATAACCTATAAAACAGTAATACACGAATAGTATTCGACAATAATGTGATATCACAATTCTATAAAGACAATATTAGTCTATAAACATGCCGTAGATTTATAAAATGTGTAATATGTCGCGTCCATGACATTCTAGTTATAATTCTTCTTGTAATTTATGTAAGTTGGAAACTTTGTGTTCGTTGATTGCGGGATCATATCGTACTTGTTCAATTTGTTATACAGTTGAATTGTTTATAAATATTAAGACTGCCCGCTACCTTATAGCTTACTATACACTCGTTCATTAGTGTTTAAATACGTGCAATTATTTTATGAAACAAATTAGTGCAGATTGTTTACGTGAATGTTAAGAATGTTCGATATAAATTAAAGTTAATATATTCATGTAATTAGTATTTAATTAGGGAAAGAGAGAAAGATCTCTAGATTTTAATTAAATAAACTTTATATTTTTAAGTTTGTATTTAAATTATAAAATATTTTCAATTAGTTCTCCACACAGAGACATTTAATATCCGCTTGAACAATAAGGCGTAGAAATTTGTGTAGAGACGTGGTTTTATGTACAAATTTAATAGCGAGAGATTTCTTACGATCTTGGATTGATATTATAGCGGTTTCTTGATAAAGAAGAAGAACCAAACTGCTGAGAAAGTATTGATTCATGAATAGCTTCATAAAGTCTGCATTTGATATTTTTCCCAGATTTTTATCCAAATTTGGCATTAGATATATGGGATAATAATATTATAGATTAAAAGTGGCCATTTTAAAACAGTGGCGAAGTTTTCGGAGGAAAATTGCGAGGTCGGCCACAAAAATACGTTATTACCCTTCTAGATCACGTTCATAAGATTAAAATGTTTTAAATTTTCAACACGTTTAAGCTACAGGATTTGTTAAACTATTAATTGTATCAATATGATTGTATTATATTTTTTATAAATGTAAATATTCTGGTTACACCGTCAATTTCCTGAACCATAGGAAGTTTAAATTGTAAGATTTCCATGCAAATATGTAGAGAAGTCAGGAAAATTCAATTAATTCGGGAAATATCCGGAACACTGATATTTCTGCATTTCGTTGCATGATATAATTTGGCAAAGGACGATGGGTACTTTTAATCAGATGACAAGCAAACCACGAAAACAAACATTTCAAATATCCAAGAAATTGTAACTTGTATCGCCTCCCAAATCGTCAAATAGTCATATTAAGCTGGACTTTTCTCTTCCATTATTCTATTATCCTATGATATATAGTTTTAATTTAGTTCGAAAGCATACTCACCTTGTTTTATTTTATTTTTTTAATTTAGAATGAAGACATTTAAGTAAAGTTTTAAAAAACTTTAAATTACAAACATATTGGTGTATGTTAGGTTGCCTATGTCGACACATCATAACAAGTTAATAAGTCTGTTTTATTGTTTGGATTTTAGTACATTGCATTGCATCATACTTTAAACTAATTAACATATACGCAATGACTTAAATATTTTTAAAGTGAATTGTCCCAATTTTGGGACATTGTTATTGACGATTAGGACGGTTACTTTTTGCATTTTTACCAACGAATTACATTTATAAGCACTTTTGTAAATAACTGTTATTTGGCATCGTTTGAAGAAGAAAAAACGTAAGTATTATTCATTCATAAGCAGTACATATCTGTTACAATTAGCATATACCGATTTAGTTTGAGCCACCTATTCTATCATTTAATTTATTTAAAAAAACAGTACTTTTCAATCAATCAAAGAAATTGATATACCTCTGGGAGACTCTTATTTGTACCTTTCCTTTTCTAACCTCTGTTATGAATTGTTCTATATCGTAACCTCCACAAATGAAATCATTTCTATAGTTAACTTTATCAGAATGAATCATTGGTCGAAGTCATAATTAAAGGTTTTACAATCAATATTCAAGTTTTTCAAAAAAAGTTATAAAAGCAATTTTTACTTACTGCTGGAGATATCTATCTTAATCTATATTACACCTTTCTTAACCTAGCTAAAACTATATTTATCTAGCCCAAAAACAAAATAAAGTCAATAAAGCATGCTTCTCTTCGTTGCGTATTGCGTTCGTCTAAGCAAATAGATTTTCCTTTCATTCACTTGATTGCGCAACATACGTCGTCGAATGGCATTGAACGCGAACAAAGAAACATTGCCCACTGCGACTGCCGAAACGCGCAGTTCCACGCAACGCATTACGCGCCAATTTCGCGGAAATCCTTCCTGCATCTCCCACCAATTCCGCGAACTTCCCCCGGCCATTCGCAAATTCTCCCTCCGGTTCATGGCCTCCCGGACACGTGTGAATCACACGAGCTACTTCCACGTAATCGAATGATTGAGCGGTGTGAATGTGTGGCGATTCTAGGGAATGTACGTTCAGTAACAGGGTTATTCAAATTTTTAATTTTATAATTATCATATTAATCATCTCTTCAGTCCTGATTTAGCTTGGGGTGAAATTATATACCTATCCTGATTCCTGCCCCAAACTCGTGGACAGTAATCATTCTCAGTGGCGGATTAAAATCGTCTGGGGCCTCTAGGCTTTTTATGATTGTGGACGCCCTTTCTAGGTTCCTTCCTATTCCGGAAGTAAGTAATTTTTCATATTGCATATTGTTCTTCGCTATTAGGCCTACGGGAGACTTCCCTTAACTTCCTTGTTCATTTGTCCCCAATCACATACTTAATGCTCCTAATGGATAATCCACCATTCTGGTCAGAATCAGATCAATTTGATCAAATTGTACCCGGTTACTTGGCCGACTTGCAATTGCAGTTTCAGGGTTATCTAATTGGTAATCATACTTGACTCTGGAATGAATTTAGACCGATGGGAACTCATTGGAATTTATAGTTGGCTTCATGGAGGCCGGGATTTGAGCTTCAGACATTCTTAGGAAATGGTTTTTAATATCACTCGTTTTTCAAATGAAATGCGCCCCACTCTTTGGGAAGCATACTTTTACTATTGTTTGTTTGCAACTGTAACAGGATTCCTCAAACATTTAATTTTACAATTATCATATTAATTATCTTCTCAGACCTATATCACCTTGGGGTGAAATTACAAACCTATCCTGATTCCATCCTCAGTGGTGGATTAAAAGCGTCTGGAGCCCCTAGGCTATTTATGTTTGTGGGCGCTTTCTAGGATCCTCCCCATTTCGGATTTTCATATTGTATATTGCACATTACCCTATTGGGGGGACCTCCCTTGACTTCCATGTTCATTATGAGTGTATACTAGGGGCCTAGTCTATACTTTCTGTACATAGGGGCCCATAATCACATGCCTATTGCGCCTAATGGATAATCCACCGGCCTGGTTATAATCAGATAAACTTGATCAAATTGTACCCCGTTACTTGTACGCCAACTTGCAGTATACTTTGCTCTGGAATGAATCTAAACCGATGGGAACTCAAGAAAATCCATAATTTGCTACGAGGGAGGCTGAAATTTAAGCTTCAGACAAAGGAAATGGTTATTAATATCGCACATTTCTCAAAAGATACGCGCCCCACTCTTTGGGAAACACAGTTTTACCACTGTTTGTTTGCGGCTGTAGGGTGGGAGAGATGGAAGGATGGAGTTCAAGGAGAAAGGAAAAGTTCGAGATGAAGTTACGTGCACGGCAGGCACAGGCAGCTCAGCAAACGCCGGGGAATTACTACGCTCCCCGGCGCATGCCAGGCCGTGGCCCAGGCGCCTGATAGTATGGCATTTCCACATGACTACGACAATACGGAATTCGATGACTGGGTGACTGTGTGTGCGCGTGCACCGCATGCGTAGCCACCCTACTATCGGCCAACTTCCAGGGCAATCCAGGCAAGCGGACTCGTCGCATCGCACTCGCGCCTGCACCCAGCACGCCCGCAAACCATCACCCGCCTTCCACGAACGCATTTGATAACGCGGTTACGACATACGCTTGCGAAACATTCGCGCGTTACGCAACGCAAGGTGGACAGAGATAGCGCGTCTTGTCGTAGGACGGCGATTTGAATGAATCGGTGTGTATGTGCGCACTTTGTTTGCCTCTCGGCGGTGCGTGGGCGCCGACCGAACGTCTGCGCCAATCGCAACGCCGTCTAGGGACACGATCCTACCTTTGTCATCAATGGGTTATGGACGAATCCATTCTGCACGTGGAGGGAGGACGTAGATCCTGCACATTCTTCTGTAAACCGATGTTCTGAAGAACGCTATCGTATTCTTCCCATTAGATGCTTCGAGGGTCGCTGGGTAAAAGGTAGATAAAATGTTGTAAATATTGGGGAGGTAAATAGATGAGTGGCAATGTTCATTGGTACCATGGATGGTTTTAATGGCGGCCGCACCTCCTGCGCAAGCGTGATGGACTCGTCGCGTCACGTCGCGCAGCTGACTCCGTACGTACGTAACGTAGTACGCTTGCGGTGCCGAGGCTAGAAGGAAGCAGAATCCGAGAGAGCAGAGTGAGAGTAGTGCCGGCCGTCAAGCAGAAGCGTGTGTATGTTGTGTGTGTGTGTGTGTGCGAGTTCTCCTGTGAGTCGTGTGGTTGTGTGTGTATGTGACTGTCTCTGCCTGCTCTGCTCCCCCACCGTGCTGTTTATGTGTACGTGCCTAGTGCGAGCGAGTGTGTGAGTGCGCGCGTTGCAGGAACGGGTCGGTGTGTCGCGTAACAAAAAAGTCTCCGCGTAGTACTACAAGCCCGGCGCGGTGCGGTGGTGATGATTTACTAGCCGAAACATCGCCGATATCACCTGATAAGCGTATCATTTGCTATCAGTCAGCGCGAGAGTTCCCCACAGTACTCCACAGAACCGACATTTGTGCAGCGCGCCGCTGGGGTGACAGCAGGAAATGCACTTGTGAATATCCATCGCCCTTGGTGGAGTCGCCTCCATGGAGTTATAATATTCAACCCGATCAAACGGACTCCTTTCTCTCTCGTCTCGCGTGTGTCTGTTTGGTGTGGACTGCGGACCTGGAGGGCTGGTGCATTCGGCAGGCCAACGGGCAGGACCTGCGAGAGACAAAGGACTTGTTTCGCGCACACAATCGGCAATCGTGGCTTCCTCGCGCACACCGCCGCCACCCACGGACCAACAACGAGCAACCAAAATTATGCTCAAGTTTGTGACGAACAAACTGCGCTCGCATTCGATCAACGAGAATAATTACAAGGTGAGAGCGTATTGCACAACTTGACAGTTTCCATTTTTCCTTCGTGTCTTCGTGGTCTGCCCTTGGTGTTTCTGTTGGATATATCCATAGCTGTTCTGAACATTTCTATTGATACTTGATTAGTGTGTGGTTGGAAATGAATGCCTATTACGGAGCCAATGAATTTCATTTGAAAGATAAGTGGGATGAGTTGCAATTCATAGTTCCATCTTGCACAATTCATTTCTCGAAGCCCACCTTTTACACTAGAATGGACAGTTGGAATTGAGTTTGAGGCTCTGAACTGAATGCGGGAGAGATTGGAAGATTGAGTAACGAGGAAAAAATCACATAAAATATCGAGTCATGTCCTATCTTGTTCTGAACGCGACCCGGCGAAAGCTAACCCAGTGCCATGGCCACAAAGAGAGAAAAATGAGTAAATATGCGGCATACGCGTAGGTTATCGTTAACCGGATTTGAGAAAACCGGTGATTTTCATTCGGTTGATAACGAAGTAAAAAAGTTCAAACAATCCGCACTCCTTGTTAGGAAATATTTTTAGATCATCTTTCTGTTTTGGGCAGTTCTACGACTGTCAGGGGTAACTTAACGAAGATATCCTGAATATCTCGACAATTTTCTGTATTGATTTAAATTAAAAATAGTTCATCTAAACCTTTTTAGTGGTTTGGAGTTTCCCACGCCTCAGGTTCGGTGGAAAGTGAGGGTGAAACTGGTACTTGTTATTCTCGAAACTAGTTTTTAATAAAACAGGTGTTTGGGGTTAGCGGTGTGACTTGTTTTGGTTAGGGGAATTAATAAGTAGTGATTTGATATTTTAGGGGACTGTAAATTAGTAATTCCCTTTTAAAACTAGTTGATTGAAGCAGGGCCTTCTTCATTTTATTAACATAATATCGTTGATATTGTATTGTACCTTTGATTTTCCCTTCTACCTGTAAATGAAGTCGACGTTTTGCACTTGCATTGTGAAGTCTGGATTGTACGTTACGACAACCTATCCCTTCTCACCAGTTGTTGCTTCTGTCCAGATCCTCTTGGGACTCTCTTCAGAAAAAGCACATATTGCCTATCCTACTACTTGGATCGATCCATATTCAGGCTTAAAAAGAAATACATTTTATTTTGATATTTTGAAATAGTTGATTCTTATTCATTTTATTATTTTTGTAAAATTAAAAGTGTCCAATTCACTAAATTCTCAAAAAAAGGATTTGATAAGTAAGGTGACCAACCTATAATTTGTTGAAAGTGAATATAATTGATGTTTGTTGATGTTGTTGATATTCTATAAAATGTATGTAATGTCCAAAATGGAAACCCCCGCTCCCATGTACCCTTCCAATGTTCCATGGGAGGCCTCCATGCCCAGAAAAGAGTACAAGTGAGTGCAAAATGATTGAAACATACAAAAGATTATCCAAGTGCAAAATGAGTTTTAAGTAGTTTCCTTCAATTCATGAAAAAATACAAATCGTTTTAATTAAATGCAGTCGGTCAACTTAAAATAAGCAGAAAACTGGATATGTATTATTATAACGTGAATATCAGTTTGAATAACTTCACTTGTTTTATGTGACAGCTAATAGAGCATAGTAACGTATTATTTCATAATACTTAAAATGCGCGAAAACTCGGCAGCTGCGCGATAGAGTTGTAGACTCGTATAGTCGCACACTGTACACGCATGCACTACTCTCCCCGCGCGTGGCAGCGAAGGTCAAACCACGACTGACGAAAATGGCCGATCTGCACTTGACAGAACAAAGGAGTGCTGGGGGCCTCTCAATACGAACGTGTGGTGCATGCGATGATTGAAGCACCACATAGCCGCCCACACCCTTGATATTCGGCATCATGATTGATCAGCATACATCCATCGTACACTTTTGAAATGTATGGGTTTAATTACTTTGGACTTTACATACATTGTTGTGGTCTATTCACATTGTTCTTATAACCGTTAGAACAGATTGGACATATTTGTAACAAAAATTGTTTTTTTCAAGGAATAGATGTGTGAAGTTATTAAATGTTTCGTTAGAATTTTGATGAATGGCCGTTCATGAACGTTCAGTATGTTCAGACAAAAAGTAGGCTTTTGGGATTTAGATTATGCAATGAAACTTCCACGACAATTCACTTCGAAGACAATTCAGTGTATGTTAGGAGGGCCGAACTCGTCAGAAGTCGGTTGTGTTCTAATCTAGTGTTTCCTAAAGTTGAATATATATATGTAGGCATTCCGCACTTTTGTTAACGCTGTTTGTGAGTACCTTTCAACCAGGTGCGCACTTCCAAGGGGATTCTTTTTCACAGGATACGACAACCCGCCCAATTTGAGCTTGATTTTTAAATCTCTCCACAGACACCACCCAGATATACCATCAATTCCTTACAGATTCTTCGAATATTTCTAGAGCTCTTTTTCGGATTGTTCAGTCCAACTTATAAAAGGGATTCCCCGTTCGAAGTTAATGTTGTCAATATCAAGTCACTTCCGATGTACCTTACCACCATTACCTCTAAAATTTCATCTGTCCGATCTTCCACTTGGAAGACATTCCAAGTTTATTCGGCCTTTTTTGAACTGTATCCTGCTAATCCCAATTTGATGTTTAAATTTATTTCTATAGTCACCTCCCTTTTCCCTTCTCACAGCTATACGTTCTTGCAGATTCTTCCAGGTCTTCTAGGTACCCTTCTTTTAGAGTACATCTCCAGCAAATGTAAAGTATACTTCATCCCCTAAATGAAAACAGTCAACACTAGGGGTGACCCAGCCTTCTCGGCACATGTTAGCCTATTCAAATCATTTATATATGAGTCTAATTCTTCTGTTTATTTTCCACCCTTGAACAATTTAAGGACTTGATTTTCCACCCTTGAAGAATTGTTATAATTTAAGGAAATAAAGTAATTGGTTTTAGCAGTTACTTTTTTCAACATTTCTCTTATTGAAACGTTAAAAATAGGAAAGTTAATTTTCTTGCTATGAATCATTCCAACTCAAGCATGGAAGATTAAAAATATCCATCACGTACATTTTATGACCAGCCACATATTGTAAAAGTGGGATTTTTGTGCATTTAGCGAGTTAATCTACATTTTCAAAACTACCATCTTTTATTGCTTACTTTATTACATGCGCACACACTCGCATACATCAACCGTGTACATGCAGATAGTGTGATAGCGTGCGCGTGGCTATCATACGATATATTCACGGTGAGGTAATTTATTGAATGAGTGCTGCGATTAATGAGGAATTCAAGGTGAATGCCGCGTGTTGTGTTTTATAGTTTGATGGCGTGCCGCACATGTGTATGTATATGCAGCTTGTATTAATGAGAGTGCGTGCGCGAAAATAAATAAGGCTGGGGAGAGAGTGTGTGTGTAAGTAAATTTTTCCCTCAACCCCTGTACGTGTGCGTTTTGCAGGATAATGAAGACCACGACAGCGGCACGGAGTCGGACGACGAGATAGAGAACGGCAGCTGCGTGGAGATGCCACCGGCGTCGGTATCCGCCGCCACCACCACCGCTGCCGCCACTTCGGGTAAGTTTTCCCTCCTTCAAGTTTGGCGCGGCTGCGGCTCGCCACCTATGATGGGGCGGTGAGCACGCCTGCACGTTTTCGGATAAAATAATATCGCTCGTCATCGTCATTACGGACGTGCTTCACGTACTACGTTGGAAGTTATTCGTGGTGTTGGGATAACAGTACTTAATTAATTTCTATGTTTGCTTGGCATTATCGGCAAAGGAAAAAAATGAGAAATATCAAAATTAGGTATGGTTAAGCCTAATTTATTCCAAGTTCAAGAAAAATCCACTCAACATCGTTGATATGTAATGGAATCAATTTTCCTGGTTCCCACTGAGAGATTTATAGACCCCATATTTTTTGGAGTATTTTCATTTTTAACCAGCAAATTCATCGAAATCAATTGACCGTAGATCAATTATCAGTAATTATCATAAAATAATGGAAACCAGTTCTTTTTAAGCATTTAAGCATTAAAAAGTACAGTCGATGAAATTGTTGCTTTTTTATTACAAGTTTAATGAAATAGACTCGCTCGGAATGACAGTTCCACGTACTCAGATCTATTCCTCATCTCAAAATGTTCCAAGTAGATTTTTCGAACTTATGAATCGAAACGTATTAAATTCTTTGGAGAAAGTACTGCAAAATATTAATAACAATAAAAATATGAATAGTGAATGTATATTCGGAAGAAATCAACAGTAAAATCGCAATTACGAATTACACGGTAAATTATCGGCGTTGATTTGGAGAAATTCTAATGAGAATATAGACGCACTCTTCAATTACGCCCGTCGTTGTCGACGACGGCGAGACAGGAAATAGAATACAAGAACGGGCGCGTTTCAGTGTTGTTGGCGCTGCAAATTGCAGACAGAAATTACAAATTGGAAGCAAGCGCATTTTTCTTCCTCGATTGTCTCGTATTATTGTGCGGCTCGTTGAATGCGTTGCGCTGCAGCCGTTAGCGTCACACGCTGTGATCGGATTGGCACGGAAGCACCACATTTTCTACATGAAAAATGTCGAGAAATACATGTGTACTTCTTAAATTACTGCAAATTATCGGCGAATATACCTTACACCATCATTATATCTTCTTTTTTATTGAAGGTATGCGCTCTACTTGGAAATTTCTATTAATTAGTGCCAGTTATTTCTAAACTTGTTTGTTATAAAGTAGCAGAAGAGTTCTTTAATTATAATTAGTTGTAGGTAACTGATTTTATTGGGTTTCTTTAACCACACATGCGAGTGTTAATCATGGAATATCATAGGTATTATGAAAGTTTGAAAATATTGGTGATTTTATGGTTAACATAGCAAATGTTTTTTTTTGTTTGAGTTTACCTATGATCATTCAATTTTTTTTTCAATGTAATTAGTCATATTAGTGGCTAACACTTTTGTTAAGAAGAAGAATTCATTTTACTATGCATTCCCACCGAGAATCGAACTCGGGACCTCGTGGTCAGTAGCCATAGACCAGACCACTGCGCTACTTTGCTGGACATATAGCAAGTATTAAAAAGTAATATATACGAAACGAGAAGATTTGTTAGTTCATTGTTCTAAATCGATTGTAATCCTCATTGGGATGATTTTGAAGGTTTTGGCTATTAATAATAGTTATTATACAAATGAATGGACTAGATGTTTGATAACAGTAAAAGTGAAGCTAAGTTGCCATGCTGAGATATAGATTTAGGTGCTTTTTAATGGTGGTCTCGAGGTGTAAGACGTTGGACTGGCTTTGAACAGCGATTCTAAATAAGTTGTCTTATAGGATCTGTGCTTATTAAAATATAATAAAACAAGTTAGGTGATCATTACATAACTTTGATAAAATACTATACTAACTTTTTATTGGCCTTGAAAGGATTTAGCATGTAGGAGTATATTTTGAGAACTTCTGATGTCTGAACAGGGAGCATACAAAGCGCCATCGTACGCAAAAAAAAAATGAATAGAAGTGGCGGACGTGCGTGTCTTTTACCATATACCTCTTTCCCTGTGCGTCTTTGGATTTTTTCTTGCTCTTGCCTGCGCAAGTTTAACTCGCCTATTACAACTTGTTACGTCGTGCAGAGTATCGTAAAAGAAGCAGGAGACGCAGAAGGTGCATTCTAAATGCATAATTCATTTAGTATGCAAGTTGTTACCATTCCATTCGCACATTTCGTCTAGCCTCGTTACGAAGATAGGGAATAATGAATTACAACTTTTAGAATAGGTTAAATTCCGCGAAATATTAATCGTTCTTTACTCTTCCTTGACGCTTGAATGCACATAGATAAGTGCGGTTAATCAACGGCAAAGCTATTCGCGCATGCGCCGTGCGCATACTATTACTATAAGTATCGCATCGTAGTAAATACTATAATGGCCAACGTAGTGGAAAACGAAGCCAAAGATACAGATAGAGATAGAGATAAAACCGAGCAAGTAAATGCGCGTTTGTTAGTTAGTTGAACAAGTAAATGTATACATAGGTGTGTGTGTGTGTGTGTGTGTGTGTGTGTGTGTGTGTGTGTGTGTGTGTGTGTGTGTGTGTGTGTGTGTGTGT
>WSZQ02034391.1:0-20146 GCA_019419845.2 Weissflogia rhopalogaster | reverse complement strand
ATTACTGCGTCTGCAGTGCAGTTAATTGAACATTATGTCGAGCAGCCGAGCTAGTTTTGTTGCTATGGGGTTGTTTCATGACTAAGGCCATCTATTGGTTAGTAGTTTACGTTATTCGAGTCGTCTTTCTCATTTTCTTTTTTCCAATTTTAATATGAACATTTTTTATTTGATTTTTTTGTTATAAATCTGGAAAGACACCAATTGGTATATTTTGGGTTGCCTACGTCACGTACTTTCTTCATTCTCTTCGTCCGAAAAAGAAATTATGTTTAAAAGTGGCCACAAGGTAACGACCAAATAATTTTTCGAAAATTACAATTATAAGCTAAATTTGGTAATCTCCGAGTAAGCAAGGAGGACAAGCAACTTTCCTTTTTCAGCTATTTACCTACATAATTTGTATGTTCATTTTCGACGTTTTTTACTTGAATGCCTAGATTTATACCTAGTATTTAGATATTCTTTTACGAGAAGAATAAAAAATATCTGCCTTTTCTGCGGTATCACAATATAATCTATTTATTTCCGTAGGCAATATTTACATTTGGTTCATTTCGCTGCGCGAATGTTGTGTTATTGTGGTTTGTTTGATGTTTGTTTTGGTAAGCAATATCAGTGGTTGGGAAAAAAACGCTTTTCGGTGCCAGTCACCAGTCATTGTCCTCGCAAACGCTGCCTCTCTAACCATCCCCGTCCCATTAACCTCCAGCAAAGAATTTCACCGTCCACCCCCACAACCAGGAAAGGGTAAATATAATAAACTAACAGCTTTCGCTCTGTGCAATGTAGGACGTCGCTTTTCGTGCAGCACCGCCACCGCCGCGACAGTCGATCTAATATCGTCCGTCTGATGGCAGAACGTATTGTTATCTTAAGAGCGGTGGCACGCGCACGCCCGGCTCGGTGAAAAAAGGCTATCAATGCCCAGCGGGCGGGAAGGAAGTAGCGGGCCGAAAGCGATCGGAAATCGCTTGGAATCGCGCCCGAAACGGATGGGCGAAACGTTCAAATAAACCACAGGCATGCGATAATAAAACAGCGCCAAAAGGATCGCCGCACGCGCCTTGTGCCCTGAACCAAACGAAAAGAAACGGCCCACTTAAAGGAGCAGACCCCTTCTACCGCCCTTCACAGCACTGAACAGTGAAATAAGACATCAAAAATCGAGCATACTCGAACCCATCCTGAGAGCCCCGTCTTGCAGGTCGGCAATAAACATCACCCACAAACGGAAGCAGACGAAGATCAAACGAAATATACGGCTATAAGGCAGATAATTTCGAGTGTATTTAGGCACATTCTTTGTCTTTCGGAAAACGTCTTACACCTGAGAATATAAAAGGGGTTAATCCGCCTTGTGAATACCAATTAACTTTGGGATAAAGGTTTTATTCTTAGGGTGGCTTTATTCTTACGGTGGCGAACTTTGTGCGCCACATTTTCGCGTTTATTTCGCCGTTTTGTATACGCCAGTTTGTGTGCAAAGGACGAATGAGGGATTAGTAGGAATAAGTAGGTCTAAAGACAGGGTTGCGAAGGGTTATGTGGCGGGGTTGGCGGGCGATGGCGGGGTGAAGTTGAAAAACCTCGTATAACTGACTGTTAACCATACGGCTGTCTCGGCAGGGTGGCGCAGGAAACCTACAAGCTGCCAAACAAAGGACACTTTGCGATGAAGGACGATTAGAAAGTGCGGGTGCCGCGTAAAACACGCAAATGTCCCTTCTGGCGAGAATGGTGCGTGCGTGCCATGCCCTTAACGGTCTCGGCCGTAAACGGTTGGCAGTTAAAAATTAATTTGCGTTTTTATCCCACCCGCAGGCCAAATACAATACAACCACATGTTCGACATGTTTTTCGCTTACAATGAACAACAAACTATCTCTTTTTGTCTCTCGTCTACAAATGACAGGAAATGGCAGTGGAAAATCGATTTTGAAAACGATTCTAAAAAGACTGCCAGACACACTGTATAAATTTTTGGTGTCGAAATATTACACCCCGATCACAAAAAGGCATAATAAGGGCGGATTTAAGTACGTAAAGGTGAAGGGTCCTAAAGCATAATGCCTTAATATCCTTATAATTCTCGATCCGTATTCAAGGGTCCTTTGCCTTCTGCTCATAGGCTCAGCATTTTTTTATCGCCTACCTTTTTAATGTGAGCTTTAAAACTCAATGCCTTACGACAATGTATCAATTTCGGGTATCATTTTTTAATGGGGTCATTCAAAAAATTGCTTTAAAATTTTAACATTTTTATCTTCCCTTTTTACCTTCTTTTTAATATCGAAAATAAAATTTAGAATTGAATTTTGTTTTAATTACATCGAATCTCATATAACAAGATATTACCTCAAGTTTTTTGTTAATATCAGTAGTCATTAATTACATATATGAAACCGAATCTGAAGTACTTCCACTACTCCTTAAAAGCATATCTTTCCTTCTTTCCTGGGATATTACAAGTTGAGAAATGGCGAATCGAAGCCTGTGCTGTCTATAAGAAGCCTCTGGTATCTTTATCAGCTCGCAGATACTCGCCGATCGTATCGTTAAAAGATATTGTCAATTTCTTAGGTTATTTAATGGAATTAGACAGCGTTCGCCTGCCGTGATGGCTTAAGACACAGCGATTGGTGGCGTCCCTTCGATGCTCCTGCATACCCCGAGTAAAGCTGGTCGGGTAGCGAGGGACGGGATGTGTAATAGCATAATTAAAGATTTTATGAGCAAAATGTGCAAGGGGAATTTTATGAAGTCTTTTAAAGGTGAGCATCATAATTTGGTTGCTCACACTTTCTAATCTTTTTTCGTGGAGTTTTTGGGTGTTATCTAACTTGATCTAAAGTATATAAATCACAGAGTTAGCGAAGTTTTTTACTCGATTTGGAAAGCTTATTGATGGTTTAAGTTTGTAGATTAGTTACGGTAAAAATAAGGTATTAGGAGTTTAGATAAGTTAATAATAATGCTTAATAAATAACTTGCTTAATTCTATAAAATATGGTATGCTCGAATAGGACAGAATAGTTTTAGGTTTTTGTTTATTCGAATATTTGGGCAGGAGTAACTATGGTAGACAATGCTTAAAATCTTTTGTTGGTAGAGAATATATAGTAGAAACAGCGATTTTGGACACGATGTTGTTAGAGGCACGAGAATAGAGAGTGGCGCTGGCAGCAAGTGCACCTAAAATTGTTTACGCACGAGTATCGTTCAGTATTTTTGAAATGTATGAATAATAGGAGGCAACACGACTAAATCAAAAATATGTTAGGACATTTCGTTAATTATTTGTTATAGGTTTTCTCTAACGAGTTTAACATACGCATACCGCATTATCCTTTTTGCCACACTCTCCATCGTGCGAAAAAACGGGGTGCAAACATACGATATTAGTAAATTGTACATGGTGTGAACATGATATGCTACTCATTTCTCACGGTTATGAAAAATTATCATACAAGTGAGAAATGAGCATTACATGCTCTTTGTACACTGTACTTTTTCTCCATTATATGTGAATATAATAATGAGTAAGTTTAATTTTCTGGTGTTTTCAAATGATACCGCCGTATTCAATTAAATATCGTAAATATCTTCTTGTTTAATTATAGTTTCTGTATTCGTTGAATTAGAATAGTTTAAGAAGTCATTTTTACTAAATATTTCGAAATAAATGTAATTGCGGACTATAAAATATAACGAATAAAAATACGTATTTTATTAATATAGTAAGTTTCAGTGGAAAAATATGGCTTAACGCTACTTATATATTTTTGTCTCTCTGTCAGGTATAAAATAAAGGATTTTACCAGTTTATATTCGTAATGAATGTTTTATATGCATTAATATAAAATCCATATATGCAAAGCATGTACTGAATAAATAATACGTGTTTATCTATTGGTACCGCACAAAATCCTGGGAAACCAAAAACATTACATTAATGGAAAGCACGCATAAACCAGGTTTTCACGTCAATATCCATCTATACCACGGTACCGTGTGTAACTACAGACCCTGTCTACTCTTACCACCCCCGCTCCTCCACCCACCTTTCTCTCCTCCTTTCGTACGACCGCACTGGGAGTAATACATTATTTGTATGTTTTTAAAATAATTCTAAAAAGGTTTCAAAACTACGCGCCCGCCCTCTATATTTACGACTACAATAGTTTATGCCTAGTTTATGCTGATGCGGTTGTATCGTGCGGGTTGCGTTCGAGCCCACTTTACAGCCCCACTAGATTACGGCGTTTATATCCTGCCAAACCCGCAACCATTGGCCTCCCCCCAAAACAGCCCAGCCACCTCCTAGACTCGTTTCGTCCTCATCCGAAAGCAATTGCGCTTATTTACACTTTAGCATATCTCTGCGCTGCCACTAGGCTCTATAATGCGCGCTTACGTGCGCTGAGTATCGCAACGTAGTGCGCCACCATCCCCCAAGGCCGGTATCGCCGCTACCACAGCCTCGAACACGTCTCACACATGCTGGGCGCTACCCGTTCTTGCACGACTTCACCATCATCCCAGCGGAGCGCGTCGAGTTTCGGTTAAGCGGCGTTGTTAAAGATTCTACGCGCGTCGTATCTCCGCAGAGCACACACACTCCGCCTCTGCCTCGGGGGCGGCAGAAGGGTACAAGGCCCGCACAGCGCCAATTCCCGCATAAACGCACATTCGTTTATACACCACACGTTCCTGAAGGTGATGTTGTCCTTTGCGACATTATCTTTAACCTCCACCCTCTAACCTCCAATTGCGCTGCGCCATCTATAGGTTAATAGCCCCGAGGAATGCATTAAAATTTCAGTAATTTCATTTAAAGTAATGTGGGATAAAGTGCTAAAAGCAGATAAATACCTTCAAGATCGTTTAGTCTAACGACGCAATGAGGTCAATTGTTGAGGATAATAATACATAGATGTCGCTCCCAAACTGTCATATAAACTAATAGATAAGCTGCACATTAAGGCGTACAATGACATATTCAAGTAGATGATATATATTATCTGGGACACGGGTCTCCACATGATTATTCAACTTAACCTAGTTTATGGGGTACAATTATACGCGCGTGTTTTTGGGTAGTCGTAGTAGTCGACTTCTAACTAGTTTGGGTGAACGTTTGGGAAGAAGTGGGAGGTGGACTGAGGAGTGAGAGTGGGTAGCATTGTCATTTGTTGCATTGTTTTGTCTCGTTTTCCTGCAACATCGCTTATTGTTTTCTGGGCCCGGGGACGTGACCGGAGCAAAAATAAAAACGGAATAAACTCGACCCGAGGCGTGCAAGAAACACGCGAGTAAAAGTGCCATATTTACGAGGGTGCATTTCTCGCCCCGGAAGAGACCCACACCAAGTAACAGGGTGGGCATGGGCGCAGCAACGGCAGTTGCAACTGCCACTAACCCAGTTTTTCCATAACAATTTGCCGTCTCGCGTTTCCCTCTTCTGTTGGGCAAGCCAGAGGACATCGGGGGAATTCATTCGGCAACCCTTTTCGCCGGTGGTTGGCATTTACTCGCGATATTTATTGTTATTGTTATGGCATTATTGTATTATTTCGCTTTCAACTGCGCCCGAAAGCAGAGCACGAATGCGGCTCGCGGCTGGTGTATCGTTGCTGGTGAAAGCAACATTCCCAATGAAAACGTGGGTGTTTGGGTTTGGGATGGTCATGGATATTTGTGGCTTTCGGAGTTTCACAGTTTTGGGAGCCTCCCCCCGAGGAGATATTCGCGATTTTGTTTTGCCATTGCATGACTTGGAAGACAATCCGTCAACGCCGCAGACTTACCGTAGCGGTTGGGAAGTCTGGCGATGTCTCAGATTCCTAATACGTTTGATTGAGTACCACTTAAGTGGAGACTCGGTGGAGTGGTTTCAGAGCTATGCGAGTCAATCAACTACCCTCATTGTCACATACTATGTAGTTCAGTGGTTCAACATCTGACAGTGGAATAGAAGGACAAGGGGGAATTATTCCCGCTTTGCTTCCCCAACATTGTGTAGACTCCTCTCGCTGCCACTGCTTTATCCACCTCTCTGGTATATTGAATAACTTCAGTTCGAGAGTGCTGGGCCCAACTTGTAGCAAACGTCTTCGGGCAAAACTTTGATTGTTACTTCAGAACCAAGTACCAACTAACCACATAGTATGCCCACTTTATCACTTATTATTTACAATCAAGTGAAAGATCGTCAAAATGTCAAACTTAATGTCAAAGTAGTTTATTTTGTTGAAGTAGTTTATTTGGATGTTGTTTGCATATCTTTGGTGTAAAGTTCGGCCTAAAAAGAGTTTTTACTGTTTGAGTTACGGTTGTTTAAACTTTTCTCCATCACTTTGTATAGAATCTTACTGATGGTCTGTCTGCGGTCGGTGCCGATGAGTAGACCGACAGAAAGCAGATCCAATGGCACGAGGGTCAAAGGGACAAGTGACCGATACAAGGCTGCGGTCAGCGACTATGGCGCGCTTCTGGTCATGTTAAATATTTAACTAGGACGAATGCGGTGGCAGCGACAAAGGATTGTACTCTTCCCTACTTGCTCGTTACGTGCCCAATTGAATTACTTCGTTTGTGCTGAAGTCCACTCCTTAGATAAGACATGTCTATTGGTGACTGTAAGACCTTCGAAGTGTAGCCGAGGATTCGACGTCTATTAATGAAGAAATCCAGCTGACCTCCATGAATGTACATCTTCCTGCTGAAGTTACTCCGGAATAATCAATACAATCTTGCGAGCATCACACTGGTGAAACTTCGATCAATCAGTAGAAAGACGTCACCATCAAAGAAAGTCTTATAATCAACCTACAACTTTACCAGAGAGTTTGGCAAATGCCTTATAAATCGGCAAATAGTAATTAATTTCTTTCGATGAATTTTCTTACATTATTATGCCTTATAAATTGGGTTATTTATGGATGAAAGTTTGCTTTTTATATTTTTATCTGCTGCTTTTTATCGATGGCTTCTAAAAAACGGTTATAGGTTTAGGGACGTGGAATAGGGAATTCATGCCTTTCTGAAGTGAAGTGCGCTCAAGGCAAGTGCCGGGAGTGACTCCTAAATGTGCCACCGGGTGGCAATTCGTTTATCAAGTCGTTTCAATTATAATCAAATAACTTTCGACGCTTTTTCGCCGCAGCACGACGGGCACACCCGGGGTGAAAGAAGGTAATGCAAGCGCCAACCATCCGACCGCCTCCAAAAAGCTTTTTTCATCGACGAGGACTGGTTGGTGGCGGCACTAATACATTTTGTGCTGGCGGCGCTAATTTTTTAATGCACTCTCAGCGTTGCGCTTTTAACGCTTCGCAGCATTCCGGCGACCTCTTGCAAAACCCGCCCGCCCATCCTAACCTCTCCCAAACCGACGAGGGACAAGCGGCGACAACTATGCGCGCGCTCCGAAAAACTTTTATGTTGGTTTTATGAAGCAAAAATTAATTATCACACAAAAGTGCAATCTGTGCTAATAAAAGTTTATTGCGTGCTTAATGAAAACAGTTTTTTGTATTCGGCGTCAAAGTGGCGCTATTCGCGCCCCAGCTTCTACAAACGTGGAATTGGCGGGAAAGACACACGGACCGGAAATCAATGCTCTGATGGAATGTGACTCGTTCGTCCGATGCCCACTTGGCAGGGGTAAAATTCCTAAGCGGAGCTGATTTGTCCTGGACGTGCTTCACGCGTGCCACACGTACACGCATGTACCTACATCCCTCCCGAAAAGTAGACCTAGCCTCTTAGACGGATCCTTACGAAACATAGAGGAACGGGGTCTTCTGCGTTTGTACAGGAGGGGGTGTTGTGACAAAGGCACGTTCGAACAAACCGCCTCCCGTAACGAGCTCTTGTTAACTTTCCCCATTACGTGGGGATACTGCTATTCTTTTTCCCGCCTTTCTCACTCCCGACACATACGTCTATACAATCGCTCGCTTCAACTCGAAGCAAGCATCCTCGACCAACCTTTTGTTAAGATTACCAACACGCAAAGAAGGCTTAGGCAAAGAAATTCCTAAGGAGTCCTCGAAAGTTTCACCCTTCGCCACCTCGGGCGTCACCTAATCAGGGGTAATCTGCACTTTTCTAGCGATAAGCAAGGGCCTTGAAGTAGCCCTGGTAAAATCGCAATGGACATGCGTAAAAATACAGCTGCCAAGAAGCCAGGTCCAGCGGCAATTAATCATCACGTAATTTGCATTCGCACAAAGCGAAATGAGCAATGAAATGCCGCAATGCTGCGCACCTCGTTAATATATAATGACAACTCAATGTGGATCGCTATAATTTCCAGTATGGTGCGTGCATTTTTTAAAACAAAAGAAAAATGTGAAGTACTGCCAGCGGAACAAAGGCAAAAGGAGGTATGAAAAAGTGCAGCTGCATTTCCAGTTGCTTTTGTGCTGCTTTTATTTTTCCAACCCTCCTTTACTTTTTGAGTTCATATTTTATTCGTTATGGTTTAATAATTGATTTTTATTTGTTGATTTTGCTTTAATACTCATGCTTCCAGTTATAAAATTTAATTGAAATTAGAATTTATTAAAACATAAATATACAAGAGGACGTTAAATACTGTTATTTGACTTCAATTCATGATTTCAATACATTTTATTCGTATTTCCTCTACACCATTATATATTTATTTAATTTGTAATGAAATATAGTTTATAAAATTATCTAATACCCTCTTCTAGAAATATGAATAATTCACCATATTTTATACATGACACGGTATACACTTATTGATGTTTATCGCAGAAGAAGGAAGACATTAGTATATTTATGAATATAGAGTCAGAGTCTTCCTAAAGGCAACGCAAGAAAATAGTTCAGATGTGCATACTGTTCATGGGGGGTTTTCTTTGGTCGTGTGCGTTTCGCTCATGCAAAGCCGGAAATTTATGAATAATTTATTTGCCCCGCGGATTTACATTTATATACACACGCCCCCCGTGAACATTGAGCATTTTTGGAGACGCATACTCTTTGCAGAACTGCGAAGATACCCAAGGTTCCCCACAACAAGGGGTTGCCCCCTGGAAATTCTATGATCTCTTCTCTGGGCTGATTGCCGTGCATTTATTACGTGAAATATTATGTTGGGAACTTGGGTTCACGCCCAATATGGCGTAAACAAGAAAACAAGACAAGAACGGGCTGGGAATTTGTTGAGTTGTTGAACTAGATGAAGTGTGAACTTGTGCATATCGAGGTTTGAGGTTCCCTACAGTCTAGGCATCCCCTAAGACTATAGGGAATTAAAATTTGTGGTTTTGGGGTCCTCTAGAGTTTCAGGGGAAGCAAAAAGTATTCATTTGCATTTCTGCTAGACTGCTCGAAGAAGTGATGAGGCTGAAAATTACAGCACCTATTCGGTCCTTTAATTTTCAGCCTTAGGGGTCTAAACGTCTTATACGCAATAGAGGGATATTTAAATATCCATTGAAGATTAAATAAAGCGTGTTTAATTTAATATGAATAAAATCCTTTTCACTATTGTGCTTTGAAAAGGGTTGGTGAGCTAGAGCAAATGTTCGAAATTCCTCTGAAATGTTTCATTTACCTTCATCTATTCTTGGTTGTCCAGAAAGAGGGGTTATATCCAGGACAATGAAATTTCGTGTGTGATTTATGATCAGTTTCGTGGATTTGCCACAATAAATTCTATTTTTTACACTTTGGAATATGATATCTATTTTTATCGCTCCGAAGAGAGTGTAGCGACTTCTAGTCAGTTAATCTGCACGTCGACGACTTGACTGCGAAGTGTATTAGTCATGTATATGCCGTTGATGCCCTGATGGATCATTAATCATTGTCCTGTTTGCGTCTTAGCGTCGCCAGCCAGCCCTTCTGGCGTTCTAGTTTTCAGCAGTCCGTGGCAATTTTTTTGCTCTGAATCTTTTCAATCTTCCTCTTCTCCGTGTCCTTCGCTAGTCAAAGGCCTGAAACGTTTTTGCTTCAAGTTTTTGCTGAAATTTGCAAGAAGTTAGTCTGATAAACTACTGCAATTTGCGTTTCATATTATTTAAATATATCTTTTAATGAAAAACGTATTCTTATTATTTGATTAAACCAAAATGTTTACAAATAAAGATTTTTGATTGATTTGAGGTTAAACCACCAAAGAGTTCTAAATCTCCGTGTTAAACGACATTAGAATTACACCAGCTTTGAACGGCGTATTGTGTTGAACATACTTTTGGCTAAATGTCTATGATTTGTGCACCCAGCAGACTATTGTATAACCTTCGCCCTTCTGTCGCGTCCGTCGCACTTTCCTCTTGCTAGCTACCAGTCCTGCCATCGTGCCACAGCTCGGAATTGCCGAATTGCCGAAAACATAGACTCCGCAGAACTGTAATGGCCCATAGACAGCCAGGCCCATAGACGGGGGCGGTATGTGTGTAAGCGCACAATATTGCGGTGCCCCTTGCGCGAAATAATGGCTTCTGTTATTTGTTCGACGGGTTTTACTGCGGGCGATGACAAATTACTTGGAAACTTATATATAAAGTGGGTTTATATCTCCCAACTAGCAACTCGGGAGCCGGAGACTGCCACGAGTCGATTTCGGCGTTGTTACACACTGAGTTTCGCCTAGATTCACCAACAGAAACTTTCAATTTACACCTAAATAGTTTAGGCGCAATCTGTGTTTGACTGCGTGCGGAATTTGTTGCTGAAAACTGCGTGTTGTAAGCAACATCCGATATTTTCAAATTATACCTGCTTCGAGGAAGAAAAGTTTTGTTGGACAAGTTTCCTTCTACAAAATACTTTGAGATGTTAACTCAAAATGTCAGATATTTAAATATCCGCGGAAATCGAAGTTTATGTTTAAATATACTTGCAAGTCTTGGAGAAGAAAAATCTAATAAAACCACATATCGTATCAAGGAAAAAAATATAGCAAAGATGTAAAAATATATTGCTATTTTCAAATGCAAATATCCGTATTCGACTCTTATAGTTTGCATTATAACATATTTTACTTTTTGTGGCATATTTTGACCCTTATATCTAATTGCAAGTTTAAACAAATTACACATATTGCACTGTGGGTCTAATTGAACAGAATTTGAGGACCCGCACCCACACGTAGTTGTGGTTAATTGCGATGCACATTTCAGATGCAAAACAGCCATCAAATTCTGTTTAAAGAAATTAATTTGATTTTCCTTGGTTTTCTACGCCTGTTGTACAATGAACACATTTCAGTATCATTTCTGATTAAAAAATGTCATACATATCTCACAAGTTTTCATTCCCACACCCGTAAAACACCTAGTTCTAGGCAAGTGAATGCGGAAATACATTTTAACTGCAGGAATGCGTTCATAGTGTCACATAGTACCCTGTCGCGATGTCAGTCAGTTATTTATATTATAGGTGATGTAGATGATCTCTGATTTATACCTAGCCATCGCGCCTGCGCGCGCTGAACAGTGCTTTGAAGTGAAATTCCCTGAGAACAGTCTGCGCTCGATTTCCTCAATGTGTAATTTAAAATATATTTTAAGTATATTGAATATTAAGCTATCTACATGAGACAAGTAACAAACTGTTCCTCAGTTCTTCTACTTTAGTATTATATGAAAATGATCTTAATCCATTCATAAATTTATCATTTATGGCGTTTTGAAAAATACTATTTTATGAAAACTTGGTTTTCAACTTTTAAAAGGGGGTTTTCACCCTTATTTCATGTACTTTCGTATGCTATAAATATTTTAGCGATATTTGTGTGTGACTTTCGATTTTACCGAATTAATCATTGAAAAGTTGCAGTTTACTATATTCGTGAGAAATATGTAGCATTCCACGCTGATCGTACAACATTCTAATTCCAGTTCTCATTGGAACTTATGATTTTAACTTGGCCGGTTTGGAACTTACAAAACCAAAGAATGCTAATTTCTGGTGTTCTTAGAAATAATTCGCTTTAGAACTCTATTGCAAGGTGCAGTAATATTTACATAAAGATTTGCCAGTGCATATTTTTTGTAGTACAAATCTGCAAAAAAGCAAATATTTTCTACAAGGTGTATTATGATAATATGATGAGCATTATTAAGTAAAATTTAATACTTCACTTTTACAATTCAATAAAATGTTCAATTTCAAGGATTTAACTGATATACAGATTCATAGTTTCCCTCTACAAAATGTTAACTGAAAAAGCAAATATCTAGGGAAATCGACTGTAAAAAAATCGTCCTTTCTTGAAAACCAGCAAATCTTCTAGAGGAAATAAAAAGTAAATCTACGTCACGTATCAGCGATACAAATTTTCATATATTATGGATAGGCGCATCTGATTCGTATTTGCATTTTTATAAGCGAATCGACGTTCGCCTTCGCCACGCATAGACGTCATCAGTCTTGGAGCATCTTCTGCGAAACGCTCGCCCTTGCCTTGATCACCATCCGGCAACGACATCCAGCTGCGACTCGTTCGCGAGAGAGCAAAATGCCCGAGCATTTCTGCTGCAAACTGCACGCCTGCAGTGCGAATGTGCAGAAAATCAACCCCGAAAAATACGTCGGTAGAATACGATAAAATTCGCGAATATGCACGCTGCCATTTTTTTGCCCTCTTTCGTATTTTCATTGCATTGCGGAACACCATCGGACAGCAAATGTCTTAAAAAGACATTCGCAACGAATGCACGCACAGATGCAGAAATTGAGTTTTGCATTTTTAAACTCATTTTTCATAGCTTTCTGCAAACAAATCTCGCATATCTATTGGTAGTACATGAATATATCTATCTGGCATTCGCGAGAAGAATGGGCTTTATTCAAAAGATGCGGAGACTGCGGACGGAAAATCTATGCTCCCGGAATAGCCCCAGGGGGGATGTTATTGAAATGATCCGGGCGCGTCATCGTTTTAACGCACTGCGAACTCACGAACGCGTGTTTCCTGCGCGACCTATGCAAATAAAAATGTGTCACAGGTCTATACAGTCCCGGTGTACCCTTGAAGACCCCTTTTTTTCTTCGCCTCGAGCTTGTTCAACGCATCGTTCATCATTTCCTTCGCCCTTCCTTCGATTTTTTGCCCTTTATCCTTGGTTTTTTTCGTCAATTTTTACACAGGTTCTCAGCGATGATCAGGATTTCATCGGTCGATTTCGTCGAGTTTTTGAGTTTTCTTAAGTTTCCGGCCCGCAATTGTGTGGTCGAGCGTAATGACCACGATAACGTCCACTCGGCTTGTTACAAGCATCCAGCTTTCACGCGAAGAAGGACAATCGCCCGCATCGCAGTGCATCTTTCGCGGTTGGTTCTGGTGGGCTTGCCGCCAAACGAGACATAAGATACAGAAGGCACAAAGTCGACGCTGCGCGGTCGACTGGGAAGTCTTCCCGACCTTAGTCCCTTTTCCTTACACTCGGTTACGCTGGCATCCGTGTGGTCATTTCGAACCAAACCCCTGGATCGAATCGACGGCGTCGCTCGAAGAGATAACGAATGGCGGTGTGTTTAATGGCGTGGCCTGCCTGCAACCCTGATATGGATGACCGCATTAACCCGTGGTTGTTTGTAAGACAAACAGAAGTCTAAGTCTCTAAAAGAAAGTTTTTAATGTGAAAAATAACAACTTTTAGGATAGTTAATTTATTTCTATGTATTTTTCAAAACACGGCCGCGTTTAATCACTTGACGTTTCTTCTATTTCGTCTATAACATGCCAGAAAACTGGTCGCGTGAGCGCTTAGGTCTTTTGTGTGTTTAACGTAAAGGTACGCATGCCACGCGGCACGAGTCTCACTCGTGCAAATTGCGTTGAGCACTTTCTATCATTCGTGGTTAATGGTAAAAAGATTAGAGAAGGTGTGAATTAAATATTATTTTGACAAAGGTATTCTCTGAAATTATTCAGTGATAGTAATACAAAAAATTCACTGATAAATTTTATGGTGTTAATTAATATCCCACTAGTTTGAATATGTAATTAGTATTTTTGCCCATGGGATCGAGCGGCGCCGCGCCGGCGTCCGACTTAGCTGCAACAGTACTTTCTGAGGTAACTTGGTCAACATCGCATATACGCTAGACATCTGTTGTTCAAAGTTTTTGGCCGCACTCGTCTCGAGTTCGCACAGAACGCTACTGAAAATAGTCTCATGTGCAAAGAGTTGAAGCTAAAACAATGTTCGGACCTAAGGTACGGTGAAATCTAGTGCTATTCCATCAATAATTCGCTATATTCGAGTACTTACGGTTATAAAAATACAAAGGATTTTTTTTATTATGTTGCTTGTTTGTTACTTCGTTTTTGCATAGAAAGAAATCTCAATATATTTCGACGTCAGGCTAGGGTGCTGTGACAACTCGATTGGCGCCGCATGTGCGCTTTTCACCGGCTACTTGTGGACATACAGCCGCATTCGTCACGAGAAGCCATAGAGTGTTAATAAGTGAACTATCTCTAGTACAATAATGAAAATGTTAGGGCTTTAGATAAGCCTGCATCTGAAATTTTCTCTTCCGTTCAATACGAGTACTTACATTTTTTTTATACAAATGATTTTTTATGTTACGTATTCGTTGCTTAGTTTCTGAATAAAAAAGATATGTGAATCTTTAATTTAAACTTGAAAATGTTAAAAATACTCCCAACTTTCAGACAACTTGACCGATTGTTCGCATTCTTTTATCATATTATCAACTTTTTTCAGTTTAGCTGAAATTGACAGTCGATCCATCACTTGTACCATTTTACTACACCTTTCTCTGTATTGAAAAAAATACATTTCTAACTTTGTTTATTTGGTTGTTTCAGGTACGTTGATGCTTTCTGATGCCACTAACTTCTTACCAAAGACAAGTATTTTTAAATATATTCAATTATACCAACTATTTCTCGGGATTTCAAAACGCGTATAGAAATAACGTGAAATCACTGAAGTATTTGCAATCGAATGAAAATCTAATGCTGCCACTTGAATGCCAATCCATTGAAATTCAAAATCTCCTAGCGATACGTCTTCGAAAGCGAAACGTTTGGTTTGGTAAATGTGCCGCAATCAATTCGGATTCTTCCCGATTCTTTCCATCGGCATTCGCCGCCTTTTCATTTCCGGCTGCGCTACCTCATCACTATACCACCACGGCTTCCAACGCGCCGCCGCCATTGCCGCCGCCCATCAATCGACGCACATCACGGCGTGGTGCGTTCCGCGAATGATTCGATACGGCCGCATTTGTTGCGCAAGGAGGCGGTGGAACAAAACCGATGCATTTCTTGCGTACAAATCTATTCAAATAACATTCGTCTTTTCTTGTATTCGTTTTCGAAAAACCACCTGTTTCTTTCAATTTATTACGGTCGCAGCCACCGCATCGAGAATAAACAGACTAGGAAAGACTAGGATATTGACATTTTGTTTACGACTACTACTAATAACTCCTACTAGGCAAATTAAGGGACGCGTTTTCGGGAACGGGAACACCCCGGGTGTACCGAAACTAAGGAGCTTCTCGCCGGATATCACCATCACACCCGGGGAAATTCCCTAGCTTTCCAGGCGTGGGTTATTTACGAGGATGGAGATAGCGCCGTCTTGTGGTGGTGGTGGAATTGCAGGACAGATTCCTGGAGCTAGATATAAACGGGGATAAATTACAACTCCCTGAGGGTGGTGCGAATACGCACGACCCCAACGCGTCCCTTTCCACCAGTCTCTCGCTCCTTCGAGAGAAAACTATTAGAAAAGTGAAAGTAAAAAATTTGACTTAACTCACCCTACTCACACTCCCTCCATCATCATTTCCTCCCCAAAAGTGAAAGCTCAAACAGGTAACGACTAAATCAAAACGTGATTACCATAGTCAAATAGTCAAATTCGTGAGATTCCCATCGCGATTTTCATGTCGATATGTGTAATCCCAAATTAGTATGTTGGCAATTCCAAATTAGTCCACACGAAAAGGTATAATAGTAGCCCAGCTGCGAACGTACGACTACAACATGCCAACCCGTAATTACCGATAATTTAGTAGCGCAAAACGGCCAAAGGTGGGTTAAGTCATAATCAATGCGTGAACTGCGAACATGTAAACAAAGTTTAACTTTACAACTTGTGCAAAATGCGACCCTTCCTTACACCGCTGCTTGTATTTCATATTTTGTTGGGTAATTAATCGTTAATTACTTTTTCCCCAGTCTAAGAGGAGTTTAAACTTTTTCCAGGTTAATTTAGCGTCCAAAAAACATGGGGGAATTCCTATTTAATTTTAAAAGATTTTTGTTCAGGGTTTTAATAAGTTTCCTTCATTATATCGCCAAGTTTTATGAGAATAATTAACTTCCAACCTTTTTAGTGTTGTTTTGTTTGTTAAAATCCTGTTTTGCTTGAGTTTTTTGAGTCTGATATTCTAAGTGCAATTACTTTATGATGCACACGAATACTTATTTCTTTTGTATACAGAATATTTAATGGAACTTCATCACATTTTGAAGCAATTTTCCATTCTGAAGATTCTAACCATTAAATTTGGAATTTTCAAGAGAATTAAAAGTAAATTATGTACTAAGAATGTACTAAGAAGTATGAGACTTTAACTGAAATTATACAATATTGAAAAGACATTTCAAGCCTTGAAATATATTTCTGGTTATCTAACATATGCAACCCAAATACCTTTTTCCCTCGTAACTTCTCAAAATCAAAATATATTTTTATACCCTATCACACCAGATCAGGGACACCTATGTACCTGAGGCTCAAAATTTCATACCATAAATGTAAAGTTTCCGTAACTTTTGGAGGCGACACCCCTAGGAATAACAATTCTAAATTAGCCTGTTACGTTATCTAACCTAAGCAACCTAATATTGACTTTCCATAAGTCACATGGTGCTCTCTAAAATATATCGTACCAATATTTCGGGTCCTAGACATCATAATCAATTCATAAAAAAACTCGAAATCATGAAATATACCGAAACGTTTATAAATACATAGATTTAGAATTAGGCAACCAAATAAACCTTCTTAAAGATGTATAAACTCTTTCATGCCAACAAATTTTCAAAAACCCAGTACTTTTGCAGTACTGGGGATTTATTTTAATTTGAATAGTAATTTATCATCTGTGAACTCATCACTTTGCTTTCTATGAATATGATGAAAATGTCATTATAAAGCATTTTGTTCGATTGAAAATAGCAATTTAAAATAAATTTCGCTCTTTTAATTGTATATTTCTTAAATCTTTAGTTAATATTTAAAATATTTACTCGAATTTTACATAATATACTCTAAAAATCTCTGCCTATCGAAATTATGAGGAAATATGATTTGCTAAACGTCTTTTCCGAAATAATCCAGTGTTAAAAATGAATGTTGACTGGAATTTGCAGTATTTTATAAAGAAAATATTTAATAGCACATTTATGAGAGTCTTTATAGGATCCTTTACATTAATTCGTCCTCAGTGTGCACTCAGCGCGTTCGCGTAACCGTTTTATCTCGCTACGATTTTTAATAAAGTTCTTTTCGTCTCGGCGATTGCGTCGCTTAATTGCGTTACATTGAGTGACATAGGTTTTTAACCGTTTTCGGTTCTCTCATCGTGCCCTTTGTGCTCCTGCGCGTTATTTCGCGATAATAGCATCTCGCCACCGCCTTTCAGTCGGGCGCAATGCGGGAAATGAGAAAAGCGCCGGCCGAAAATCGTTTTCATCTGCTTCCCGCTGCGCTGTTAACTTGCAGGGAAATTATCAACAGCGCAAAATGCACATCGCTCGGCCTCCTCCACTCAACGCTTCAGCATCCACAACACGCAGTCTCGAGGCTTGAAAACGTTGTTTAATAGCGTTGTTTTTAAAAACGTTGTTTGCACGGCACGCAGCTGTGAATTTAATAAAATCGTTCGCTGGTGGCTGCGCATCATGTGAGGGATTTGCAGAATGTACTTGACAACGCGTTTTGTAACTTAATACTTACCACTACCAATAGTACCTGTCTGCCCAGAGACCGAGGATCTAAAGCAGCGAAGCACTGAAACACTCGGTTTTTCGTAACCGATGTTGTGTGGTAACAATGTCCGGATTGGGCGGGAAGAGGAAAAGCCGTCGCTACGACAGGATACTACTTAGGCATATGACGGGCTGCGTGTATTTATGTTTCACCCCGTCCTTAAATCGCACTCACTGGCGCTTGCTTGTTCAAAGAAAGGACATGGAAGAAGTCTTTGTGACGACGTTGGCGGTTCTTTGATAGGCTTAGCGGCTACCGCAAATATTGGGTTACAGGTTGCGACAGAAGGAAAAATATTGGAAATATATTGTAATACTAGGACATTGGGGCCAAACTCAAAGAGTTGATTGTGTTACGCGGTAGTCACGGTTTTTTAAATATTAATTTATTTTCCGTTGTTTGCTCGGAACCAGACTTAACTGGATCTTTTTAAGCTACGTTCCTTGAATTAGCTGATGTGTTAAGTACAACTCACCACTACGTCTCTTGTTCAAAAAAACAAACGGATTCTAACACCACAACGTCTTTATTAAAACAAATGAACAAACAAACCTAACAACCACTTGCCACACTCTCCACCCTCGCCAGAGGAAGCGCCCCCTACCTATGTTACTTAGGGCACCCTCAACGTCATCGCGCAACAATGCAAACAATCTTAAGTTACCGGGTGCTGCAAGCGTCGTACACCCTAGGCAACCAACTCAACAGATTGTATTCAATAACTAAATTTTCTTCTGTTTAGGATAACCACGTTAGTCGTTTGAGGCCAGGAAACTATGATAATAGTTTTTCTGATCATCTAAAGTACGCAGCCCAAACACCTTTTTTTCTAGTGACTTCTAAAGCTCGAAATCAAAATGTTTAAACCCTAAACGTCTTTTGAAGAGCCAGTACGAATCTATGATCGTATCAGAGACACCTCTGAACTTGATACATAATACTTCTTAGAATTTATCCAAAACTTCGTTAACTATTCGAAGCCATACTTATTGAAATGACCATTCTAAATTGTCCTGTCGATATCTAATATAGGCAACCCAATCATCAATGTATAATTTAAATATATCTCACTTTGTACATTTTAATATAATAAACATCAATAATTCTGATCCAGTTATTCTTAATCATTTTCTACAAACCCTCAAAATCATAGAAAGTACAAGTACCTAAATTCAAAAGCAGGCAACCAAATATACATTTAACAACATATAAAAACTCTTTTATGCTAACAAATTCATAAATACCGCTATTTGTCAGTTTAACAACTATAGCTTTCTGGGTTGGAAGCTTTATGCGCAATTGCAAAACATCCAGCATTTAAGCGACTATTAAACGCCTCTTTAAACATCTATTGAATTCTCTAGGCATCCGTAGGCAGAAGCAACCAATGGAGTATGAAAACCGTTGAACATAACCACAACTCACATCCAAAACTCTCAACAACCATCGATTAACACACATAAAAATGCAAACTAATCATCCATGTCATCGCTGCTCCATACATAACCCATTTCCAAATGTCTCTGCCATTTCAGCTCTTTCCAATTGTCCTGACTGTCATTTTCAAAGGTATGACCAATGAAGCAACGAGCAATTCAAATTACTTACCATGCGGTGCATTTAAAGTTTGTCATATTAATTGCATCTATCTGTAGATATTCCATTCGCATAGCCATGATAATTGTCCATAATTCGAGATTCTCATTAACCGACAACAATAACATTTTATAGTTTTCCGGTGGCACGATTGTATAGTTAACAGGAACAGGAACAAGGCGAGAGTTTAGGTTTCTCTCTCATCGTCGAAATACTAACAATTACGCGTATCCGAATTAATGAGGCTATTGAGTTTAGAACGCTGAAATAAACCACTAACTAATTCAAGGCACTGCAGCGTGGAATGATTCTATAGCATGACGAATTATTAATTATGCTTTAACTAATGGTCAGCAATTTTGTGTACAATTTTGTGCGATTAATTTAGACTTTTAATTAATAATTTAGAATTCACTTATTTTTTACTCATTCACCGGTATATTTACAGTTGCAATTAAATGCTAAATGCAATTGATGCAGTTTAATTAAATACCACTACATGTTATCATGTGCTATATATA
>WSZQ02034280.1:17050-32115 GCA_019419845.2 Weissflogia rhopalogaster | reverse complement strand
TGTTGCATGTTGAATGTTTGTGTGCTTGACTTGATTTATCAGCACATTTTTGGAAAAAGTCCTAATCGATAGTTAATCCATACAAGAATATACCTTCAACATTTCAAGTCGACAGCTGCAACATTTACAAAGTTATAGGTCACAAACCTTTTAAAAATTATGAGTCTTTTTAAACGCATTTTCCTCACAACATCGTTTTTCGATCTTGCGTACACGATTGAAAAAACTCTACGAAACCGATTTTGCTGAGGATAGCTCATTTTATAGACAATTAAATTTTCTAGAATATGATGTAAATTGTTTTTTGAAAAAATGTACATTTACATACTTTTTCGTATTTTGAATTCATTTTTTTTATGCGAAAAATGCATTTTATATTTAAAATTGAATGAAAACTTATAATTTTAAGCTTTTGTAGAAAATTCTCGACGTCATATTCAAGAAAATTTCATATTCTTTTCAAAAAGTTTTTGGTTTTTTATTTCTGATTAAAACTATGAACGCTAGAGTGTACGCAGCTCAGCTTCTCAAAAGAACGAGTGAAAGGAAATTTATTTTTGGGCTAACTGCTAAAAAACGCGGAAAATCCCATTAACAGACATTTTTCTATATATAAACAACAAATGTATAAAAATATTAATTCAAATCGAAGACGGACAATACGTGAACGCCAGTTATGAGAAAAACATTGAGAATCATTTATTTTTCATCTGGTCATTGAGATTCCCCAATAATATCAATAAAATATATGATTCTTTCAGGTTCAGTTTGCAATTACGGTCGTATTTATGTAAACGATGTTCTAATATCTTCTTTGTTCTGTTAAGTTTACTCTGGATATAATTTTACAAGTAAATAATGAGGTTTGTTATTCTCATTCTTCCAAGTGCAATTTTCTTAAGGATTCTCTACAATTGTCTTGCAACTGCAACATGCAATACTAACTGGTATTTATATTTATTGCCACCGTGTTATAATTCACGCAAAGTGCACTTGGGTAGTAAGTGCCTTGTGTATTCAGCGTTATTAGCACTTTATACAAATGAGAATGCGTCTTCGCACACCGTGACGCACCAACGTACGGATGGCCTCTTCGCATGTTTGCTGAAGGTGTAAGTGGAACAGGAACGCAAACAATTTCGCCGGCTTTATTAATTTCATTGCATGGCTCTTTTCTTGGTTCCTTGGAAAAGACGCGAAAGAGTTGGCTTTTTAGCGTCACTTCTTGACGCCGATAAAAATGGTGTGAATGAAATTGAGAGAGTGTGTGGTGGCTGCGGAACGTTGATCTCGACGATAATGCTGCGCCGAGCAACGAAGAAAAGTAGCCGGGGAAAGGAAATCGAGGCGGAAGTGGGAAAACTACATTTGTGCTGTTGGCTAGAAATTGCCCACTACTGTGTAATTAGTGTAATACACCGTTCTTTGTTTACATGTATAATTAAGGCGTACGATTTACAACGCATTTGTGACAGAGTATAGTAAATTCATTCAACCCAATATGTATGGTGTAATAACGAGGAATAAATGGGAAAAATGTATTTGGGGACGGAGTCGTCTATAGCTGGGGAATATCAGTGCGCAGACAGTCGTCCGCTTTTGTGCTGCTCGGTGTTGGTTTATTTTGGATGCAGAAATCAATTTGGCGAGCAACCCGATCCACATCTCGGCTAGACGTGAAATCTAATTTAATGCCGATTTGCGCACGCCCACGACGAAGCCGCCGCTGCTACCGCCGCCGCCGCCACTGCCACTCGTCTCCGTTTTCCCAACAATGCACGAAAAAATTAGACAGAAGGCTTAACAGAGCGTTATTTATTTAGTTGTGCCTCGTGGGCATGTAGGAGACAAGTAAATATTGGAATTGGTATGGGGACATGAAATGTCCTCTTTGCTTTGCTTTGATTAACTTGGAACAATATACTTCTTTTAACCAAATAACTTTCAAGAGTTAATAAAAACTAATAATGACATTAATGACATTAAGAGGACCGAAATACGAAGGAACAAATTCTGCCATCTGGTCCGTCGTCCAAAAATGTGCTATTCAAACTTTGATTTGAAATCATTTCAAAAATAGTGAGTTCTCATTGAGAAATCTAACATAAAAAATATTGAGTTTACCAAAACTGACTAGTTTTAAAATTGCTAATAATTTTCATATTTCCCGTAATCCTACGATAGAACACAGTTTCGTTTAATTATTCTGAACCGATATTATAACTCATGAAAGTTGAGTGTGAAAACGGAGACATTTTTGCAGCCGAACAAATGACTTGTCCCAAAAATTACATTTTTATTTATATTTGCAATAGGCCCATTCATACATATCTTATATCAATCAATTTAGAAATAAATTTGCTACAATCTCCATGAAACGTTTTTTCCATTAATTACTTAGGAGCGATGTTATAGACCTTTGAAGTGTGGGTTTAATAACGTAGACATCGATCCTAGAAAATGACTTGGACTAAAGATTCCGTTTTTCTCACATTTTCATTGTTCCTTGGAGTATCTTAAGTCAATCAATTCATGGTGAAATTTGCAATAAATTCCGGAAATAGATTTTAGTTTTAGAATGCAGTCTTTTTAATGATTATATTGTTCTCAATTTTTTTTGTTTGAGTTTACCGAGCATCGACTACTATGGTCATTAGCTCTATTCAATTCTTTTTCAATGCAATTAGTCATATTAGTGGCTAACACTATTGATAAAAAGAAGAATTCACTTTACTATGCGTCCCCACCGAGAATTGAACCCGGGACCTCACGGACAGTTGTCATCGACCATACCACTGCGCCACTTGAGTTGATTTTTTTGCACCGATAATTTGAAAATCTTGAATATTTTGATTTCGTAATTATTGGCTTCTGGCTTATTGGCTTATTATCTGAAAGTTTCATTTTTGGCATTATTTTAATTCAGTCGACAATGAAACATTTCGTGGAAAATGAGATAAATGTGGGCATACCCAACACACGCGCACATTTATCTCTCTACATTACTTGCGCTGTTTTTTTTTTTATTACTGTACGCTTGGTTGTGTTGCGAATCATGGATGGAGTTGTGAAATTTCTGGTGATGCGAAATGAAACACATCGACGACACCGGCAGGCACGAAAGCGAGAAAATTCGAATGCGCGACGAGTTTATGACCTGAATTTATGCAAAATACGTGATTCCTTCGCGCCACCAACGAGCAAACGAAAAATACAGCAAGAATCGACGAAGCAAGAACGAGAAATAAACTTTATAACATTCTGTCAACAAAAATGTCAGTTCTGATAAAAAGAGATGGTTATATCGTATTAGATTATAAATATTCCTAGTTTAAAAACACCTTTTAAATTGTTTGAGCAGTTTCATAATTCGCAAAAGAAATCAAATGTCAACAATCACTAGCCAAGGTCACCAAAAATGAAGAGATTTGATGCAGCCATGAAGATTTTAATACTATAATAATTATCGTGCAACCAGTTTGAGTATGTGCACCATGATGTGTCGTCGTCTCTAAAGCTTTGTAGTTTCGGGTCGATTCTAGGCAGTTACGTGAGCGTGCGTATGTATATATAGTGGTGCGAATGCCGTCGATGTTTGCTAATGTGATGTGCTTTGTTTTCGCGCCATGAATTGATATCATTAAATATGGCTCTGGCGAATGACAACAGCATTCTCGGCCGTTTCCTACTCTGGCTGGCTGCCTCTGCTTCGTCGATAGATAAGATAAAAATGTGAAGTATGGAAAAATATAACTATTGCTGATATCAACTCGTATTGCAAGATTACCTGCTATTAGCGTAATTATACTATTGTCAAGTGCACATCACAGCATTGCAGTGCAATAAGACTGCACTGTGTACCAATTTAAATTTATTTGTAAGTTACATATTTGTGGGGATTTTAATAAAGCGTAACGAGCGTGTTTACATGAATCTTATCAGTTATTTGCTTTATTGTATAAATATTAAACATGAACCTTTGTCGCTGCAAGGTTGTTGATAATTGAGGGTGTTTCTGGCCGATGGATGGCGCAACATGTATTATTTTGAAATAATAAATGCATTTTCCATTAGCACTTAAATATATTGATTTCACCTACACAGAATTAATTAGTAAGTATGTAATTATTAATTATAATTACTTAAAATTGCTTATTCTGACGTTGAATAACTTTTTTCTTGAATCAAAAGGTGATCCCTCGATATACGCGATGCCGCGCTGTTTTGATTAGCGCATGTAGAAATATGTACTTTTTTGTGTTCGTATTTTAATAATACATCATAAAAATTAATTTATCGATGATTTCAACAAGATTGCTGGAGAGTAACATGTATCTCTCTATCTAAAGCTATCCGAATTCGAATTTAGAAATCTTCCCAATCCCAAATTAGTTGATGCACGAAGCGAATATCTTTCGCAAGGTAATAATGAAGTTGGCTGGCTGGTTAGTTGCGCCGGTACTTGGTAAGTTCGCGCACGGACTTGCATAAACTTTGTTTACAGACAATATAAAACTGTAATAGTGCGCTTGGCGTAATGTTGTGTTTAGTGCCTCTCTGGCGCTGCACTGTGTACATTTCACTACAAATTCAAACGCGAAACTGCGCGTTTCCACTTAATTACAGGAAAAGTTTTGCGAGCGTTTCACTGCCGTGAGCTGTGCCGAACGCACGGACACACTACGCGTCTCTTCTTCCTCGGGCCTGGCGTTTTCTTTCGTGCATATTTACGACGTTTTCATATATTGCATTTTTAGCGTGCCGCTGTGCAGCGCCGATGGAAAAAGGAAAAGCAATGATAAATTTCAAATCTTGCAAATATTGAAAAGGAAGTTAAGTCGATGGGTGTTCAGACAGGAGGAGACTAGGTTGAGTTTGTGGGAGATGTGGATGTGTGAGGGTTATTCAGGATGAGGAAGACAGGAAGACAGCACTGGAACACAGCGGGAAAAGTCGGGAAACTAATAAATTGAATTAATCGCAAATTTCAACAAAGAAATTACCGTGAGTGCGGCGATAGGTTGAGATTCCCGTGCACGTTTGTTGTTTATGTCTGCAATGTCTGCCAGGCTGCAATCACGTCTGAACATGCTAGTGTTGTTACAGTAGGATTGAGTTTTTTCTCAGGAATCGTTTGCCAGGTTGTTCACTTGCTAAATCTACAGCAAGTTAACAAAGGACATTGAGTATTTCAATATTGAATACTGTTCTATTCCTGAAGTAGTAGTAAAGAATTTTTGTTCTGCCTAGTTCAGCCGGAGCCTATCTGGTCCATGATAGTTTTGGTTCTGGTGCTTTTATTGATACTGACAGAACTTGACTAACTGAATACAAAACCCGTTTTTAAAACTACGCATAATCTAGGGGAAATCCTGTTTAACTACAAAGACAAAAGCAACCCTGACGAGAAAAGCGGCGTATATTCATTAGCCTGTGACGACTGTAGTGCTCACTAGTAAGCGACATTTTTTGGGTTTGCTAATTTACCAATAAAAAAACTGTTTGACCAAAATAAAAATTGAATATAAAGTGTTTAAAAAAAACTTATGTATTAAAAATATTAACATTATTGCCCGAATATTAATTAATAACCTTATTATAAAATATTATGTTGACCTCAACATATTTACTTCTTTTTAATAATAACACAGTACAAATACATAATTAGACAAGACAATAAAGTGATCGATTGATTGCCTTGATGTTGTGATGTATGATGGACAATGCCAAACAGAAAAAAAATCGTACAACGCATTAACGTTTATATTAATTATAAGCGCCTGAAACTCGAGGAATTTTATTAATATTGAAGAAGCGCGTACAGTGCTGTGTTTAATTTAGCTTGTTAATAAACGGCGTGTAAACACAACGGATTGGCATGAAATTGCATCGATATAGCGATATATATCGCCGCCTGCGAGTGGCCTGTATAGCAACAGTTACCTTCGACATATTCGGACGTTTTGTGCACCTGTTACCTTCTAATGGCGTTAATTAGCTCCGAATGAAATGTCAAATCAACGCTGTTAGGGTACACATCCCATGTTCGGTTAATTATTTACATGTGAAACATACGTATGCGTAATTAAACAATTCATGTTTTTATGCTTTTTATTTAACGACTATCAAGAAATTACATCCGATTATGTTTTGCCTTTCTTATGCTGCAGTCATTTAACGTAATGATTACTAAGTTGAGTGATTGAGTCTAAAAAAGAGAAATTGATTGCATTCTTTTTACGTTTAATTGTAACGATAGTTATATGAGGCGCACTTGGCACGATATCGGTACCACATCAGTTTTCGCATATTAAAATAGAAAGTCAATTAGCATTCGCACGAATTCTGCACGCTTGGTTTATGAATTTATTTTATTTTGATTGCCGCGGTGTGGTGATAGCCACACGTGAATTTACGTACGAGTTTGTTGCGCACTTGCGTGTTTTACGGTCGCATTACGCGACGCAAGAGGCGAAGCTGCACATACGTTGTTGATAATCCCGCTCCTGACTGTTGCCACTCGACACAATTTCATCAAATTGCAATTATGTGAGACAATTAATCATTTACTAATCATACATTTTCTCCTCCGTTGCAGGTGAGTTGAGGTTCGAATCTTGTCTAGGAGAGAAGTGTATGTCGGCACTCGTTGAATGCAAAAACCCAACCGTTTGAGTGAGCGAGGTAGAAAATGGTTCTGTCATCGAATAGGTAATAAATTTCTCGATTTTTATTGCGCGCCAGACGCAATAAAAGGTAATCGTAGATAGAGCACGCTAATGCATTAGCACATGTTGAGCTGAGGCTCTTGGTTAATTATTTTCTGCTCTCATTCGTGTGGTTGATGGGTACCGAAAGGCTGTGGAATTGCAGACGCTTGTTTAATTTGCTGCTAATGGATATATAATTTATTTGTTTTTCATTTTTGTTCGTTATTGATTAAATCTTATGCTGAATTTACTTAAATATAAACTTTTATTTGTAAAAAAATATGTTAGGTTAAGGAAGATATTGGCCCGGTCAACCATTAATCAATTGCTAAATTATATGAGAATAGCTCCTGAAAATTTCATGGCGATATCTGCAGTATTTACGAAGTTATAGCTCATAAACTATATAATATTCTTAAATTTACAAAACTTTAAAACTTACTTCTCACTATATCGTTTTGTTATATCGTGCGGTTTTTGAAAACATTAATTTACTTCCCGGGACCAGACTTATCTGGATCTTTTGCTAAGTACCTTGAGTTCTCGCGGGACAAGTTTTACTCAAAGCTAACCTCAGACGTCAAAGTTCAAAATATACCAAGTAAAAAAGCACAACAAATTTATTAAAACAGCACAAATGAACACACAAGTACAAGCGCAAAATACAAGTAAACCCGACAACTCACCAGAGGAGAAATAGACAGAATCCGGCGCTTAGCATGCTTTTATGGTGGCGCAACGCCCCTTCCCCATGGTTACTGAGCGCATCCCCAACGCCTTAAGCATCCGCAACCCTTTCTTAGGCAACTAACTCAACACGTTTTTTGATCTTCCGTAAACTATTTAGGAAACGAACGATATCGAAAAAATCAGGATACCGTCAGTTCTTGACGACTTTTTCTGTTTCCATAATTTGCGTGTATTCATACGTAAATATTCGTGTATACGTTGTTCGTATGCACATCAGTCTGACGTGGTATATGACCGTGTTTCCGGGCACGAAAACATGAGCAAAACGATTAAGTGGTTTGTGATGCTTGTTTTATATTTGCCTATAATAACGGGTTTGGTGCGCTTCTTTATCCTATATTCTGAAAATCAGCGTTCTTTTCTGACGCTCACACGCCCTCCATTCACGCAGGTTGTTTTATCGCCTTTCATGAAGTTTTCAAGGTATTACAATGTTGCTGGTTGGGCGGATAAATAAGATAACAAAATGTGCATTGAGGTGGCGGCGCCGGAGTTTGGTAAGCAGATGATTAATGCATCATCGGCGTGGCGTCGGACAGCATCGCACAAAATCGAAAATAGAACGTTTTTGATCGCACGGCACGTGATTACGGACGTCTAGACTAAATCGGCGATGAATGCATTAATTGAGGGCTGGTGAATTTAATTGCGCTGGCTGTCAATGTGCACGTTGAGGCGAGGCGTTGATATAGTATGTGGTAGACATGTTTGACATTCAATTAGGATTAATTACAGTCGAATAGCAGAGATAACAACGCTTTAATAAGTTTCAAATAATTACTTTAATAGGTAGCAAATAGCGAGGAATAGAGAGGTCTTTTTAAGAGGTCTGTAAAACAAAGTAAAATTTTCTTTTAAAATAATTCTTAATGTTCAAATCATTGAATTCTAATTTATTTAATAATTATAATATTATTATATAAGCGATGAACCGTCATCGAGAAATCTAATATGGAAAAAAATGGGTTTTCCATAAATTTACAGGGTTTAAAAGTTGTCAATTATTTTCATATTTCCTATAATCCTAGAATGATAAATCATGCACCGGTAGATTCAGGATTATCTGTCTGTTTTTCGCTTGTATAGCGTTTAACGCTTTCCGAACACGTTGAGGTTCTTTTACGGGAATGAGTTGCAGGCCCATTGCCCAACCCTCCTCCTTATTCAGGACTTAGGAAAGTGTGGAGTGTGAGATATTAATTATAGCGACACCGGGAATCGAACATGGGACGTTTGCGTTACAACTTTAAATTTATTATAAATTTGTTATAAACTCCTGGAACAATGTTTCGTTTAATTACTTGGAACCGATATTATAACTAATGAAAGTTGAATATCTGAAGATTTTCGACGTCCGAGAAAAGACTTGAAATGCGTAATTCTACAGATTGTCCTTTTATTTATATTTCCCAACTATATTGGGAAACTACACAAATTATACATCGTAACCACTTACTTACAGGAAACGCCAATCATGCTAAAACTCCCATAACATTTCCATAAATGCAAATACGCCGAAGACGTAATTGTTAATAAGCATATCTCTCAAAAGATAATATTTATTAATGATCGTACTCCCACAATCAGTACGGTTAATTGGCACCGTTCGGTTAGAGCTGATGCGACATTGAATAATTAATTGTACGCTGTTGGTTTGCCATGGAATAACAAATTTTAAGAGATTACGTATTACAACTGCAAACAAGTACCATTAACAAAATCTATTTAATAAGCTGCTTGTAATACTAATGAATATTTGTTATTAATGTAGAATAATCTTGGGAGTCCGCAAACTCGTACGCAACATGAATATGAAACAATATAAATCAAACTGGTTGCATGAAGCTATGTTATGAATAAACAAACAGCGCAGTGTTGAAAAAAGTGGTTCAATAAAATATCGGTGATTCGTTTGACCAACACGGAACAACAGCGCGGCGCAATATTGAATTGCAATACTGCGAGTAGCATTGAAAACGCTAAACAATTACAGAGTAACTGTAGCTACAACAGGCAAACAGCAAAAAGTTAGTATTATTGGAAAACGCCAAACAAACATCACCAGCACAATAAAACATTGTAAATTACTGTTAGTTGTACATAAATAAGATTTATAAATTTGACAGTGAAACAATGTGCTTAAAAATATTCAGGTACAAGTATCGATTAGCGGCCCTCTCATAATGAACCGAGATTACAAGTATTTATTATTAGATTATCTCTTGGATGGCCGGCCTTTGTTCATGCGATAGCGCCGCTGTTGTTTGCCATACACACGCAGCAGCGCGACGTTGTAATTAAAAGTCAACCGTCCAGATAATTCCACCTAAATTCCACGGTAATGCCGAAATAGTACTTAGGAGAGGTAGACGACGCATGTTATTGTGTAAAATATTGTTGTTGAAATTGACGCAGCAACGCGTTAAGTTTTAATTGGCAGGCGATTTTTGCCATTCTTTGTGGAATTTTTGGCGTTGTTGGCAAATTCTTGTGCTGTTTGTCGGGTGCTTTAATTTGCAAATTTGATAAAATGTTATGGATTATTTGCTTCGAACAGTAATTCAGCAGAATATTTCATCAAGGGTATGCTTTGTTGATTTGAAAGTTTCCCCATTCGCGCCAATCTTTCCTCGTATCTCACCACTCTTGCAATCGCTTCCCATTTCATACTCATTCTGCCCGCTACCTGCAGAACCATGTTCGCTGGAGTCGATTTCTCTAACCCCATCAAGCTCTTCAGGAACCAGATCTGCTCTCGCTCTAACTCTTCCCATTCATCTAGCCCCCATACTTCCACTCCATACATCAGAATGGGCCTCACGCATGCATCCCTCATTCTCGCAGCAATATCCCAGTTCCCATCCCACACCTTCCCCCATTTATCCCTGACTCTCTCCCATGTGCACCTGGCTCTCCCTTGCGCCCCTCTTACATGCTTCTTCCATACGCCAGTATACTGAAAACGGAAAACCGACGTACTTAAATACCTCGACTTTCTCAAGCACCTTTCCATTCCATTTCAGGCCAGGTCCGCCCCTTCCGTTCACCGTTATCACCTCCCTAACATAGCCTGCTTATAATTAGGCTTGTTTTTAAATCCATTTTTGTAGGATTAGTTCCGTGTTTTCAACTTTTTGTCTGTTCATATTTTATGTCTTGCGATTTTCCTGTCAAACCGATAAACCAATTACAATTATAATAAGATAATTTATAATGAATCCTCACTATATTTTAAAGTTATACGTATACATATTTTAGTTTTTAGTTATTTCAATAAGAAAATGCAAGATATTATCACCACAATTTCAGGTGTGTCAATACCTATCCCAATTATCAATTTGCAATATTTCCCTGCGATTGCACTTGCAATCCTGCTGGCAGTTACCCTAAACGAGTTCGGGCAACAATAAAGGAAGCTGCTCGGATGCAGAATGCTTACATGCGGCAACAAGAGGCAATAAAACATGAAATTATGTCCTACGAGTGCCAGCGTCGCAGCGCGAAAAAAAGTCCTCGTAAAAGACGAACGACGAAGCGCACGAGAAATGAGGAGAAAAGATTCAAACAAGATTCATGTCTTATTTCGCTGCGCACTAACCGAGTCTTTAAATATTTAATCTTGGCAAGTAAAAACGTAAATATTTTCCCCCACTTATAATTAGTGATCAATTTAGGTATTTTAAACTGTCGAAGGTAAATATTAAATAATTTCTTGCTCAATTGTAGAAGTGATATGATAAACGAGATCAATTATAGTGGTTAATATCATTTCTGGAACACCTTGTGCGGCGAGCACTGCCACTGGCACCCTCCTTTCTTCCTGTCATTGCAGGCGACGCCATCCTGCACACTGCATTTTCGCCAGCACCGAAGTCGAACCGGAAATACCCTTCCGAGTCGCTGGAATCAATTTTAAAAGGATATTGCAGATAAAACTTTGCTTTTGCCGTTGTCTCGTTTGCGCTCGTGTTCAATCTCGCCTGCTGCCATTTCGCTTTTGTCTCTTCGTCACACTCACGCGCACACACACACACAACTTTAGGGTTTCGTTGTCGCGAGAATGTGTGCTTTTCCCCCTCACTCGTGCAACTTTTTGTTCCTTTTGCTTTCATTGCCTATGTAATGTGTGCTGGTGCAGTAGTGGTTCTGCTGCCCGATGCAAACGCACAGTATGCAGGAAAAGTGACCGGCCGGCCGGCGGCCAGATGTCACACTCAGGAGTTTGCTAGACGGACGCGTAGGACATGTGCTGGCGCGCCTGTTCAGGCCATTACTATATCCATTTGTTCTACGCCATGCGAAGATTGTGGCGAGGCTGTTGAGAAGGGTGTGTAGGTTTGGTGGCAGCATTCAGACGACTTATGAGGACATCAAAGATCATGAGAGGCGGTTTTCATGCATGCATGCAAGGCATGAAGAAATGCTGACATATGATAGTGGAAAACTGCAGGAATATTTAAAGAATATAGACATGATGGCACAATATGTCACTCTATTTTAATTGAAACTTTGCAATAGACAGGGACATGGAAAGACTATTTTGTTTTTAAATAATTAAGATACTTAGAAAGTGTATCAAGATTCATTCAACTTTTCGTTTCATGGGTAAACTTTGAATATTTTCTTCTAAATCCTTGAAATTGACATTTTAAAACCTATGTAAAGCTTTCTGTTTAAAAAAAATCTATTTATAAATATCGTATAAAAAAGACAAGTGTGCTTTTGACCACAACGATATCGCATAGCTTTTATTGTGTTATTATTCATGATAATACTTCATGTTCTTCGATATTCGCGTTTAACGCAACTGCAAAAGGCTACAAAAATTGAAAAAAAAACGCTCGAAGGGATAATTTAAAAATAACTAAAATCAAAAACTGCCTATATTTCAAGTTGAAAGAGTACAGACATTAAAAAAAAACAGTACAAATTAAAATCGGATTGTCATTTTCTGAGCTATAGGCAGCCTAAATGCGCCTCGAATTCACCAGTCTACCCTCAAAATCAAACGCGCTTATAGTGTTTTATTTCAATAACTAGAGCTGATATTTACCGTTTTTGTTTAAATCATTATCAAAAAGCCAACATTCGTACGTACTTAACCTTGAATTTATAAATAGCGATAAACGATTGAAAACAGAAAAATACCAAAAAAATAACAAATAGCAATTTAACACTTTATAAACCCGACATTCACAAACCAATCAAATAAAATATCTCCAAATAAATTGTATTGTGGTGCACAGTGTCAGATTAACTTGCACTCTAGCAGTTTTGTTTAAATGTAATACAATTGCAATTGCAATATCGAATTGGTAGCGACCGGCCGCGGCGTTTGAGTTATACGTTATTTGGACTCGCAATTAAACAGTATTTCCGCTGCTGTTATCTGTAAACATGTCGGTAATCTCGTATCAAAATCGGAGGTCAAAGTTTTATCATTTGCATTCTGTATGTCTATTTTGCTGGCGGCATCGTCGCAAGCGGTTTCAGTACAATAATTGAGAATATGCATTGGTTTTTGGTTTGTATTCTCAACGCACTACTAATCGGTCAAAGTTTAATCAGTTTGAATATTGACAACGAGTTTATTGAGCTGAAATGAATGTTTTTGTTTGGTATGCTTTCTTTTGTAAATATTAACGGTGTGAAAAAGTTTAATAGTTTTTGAAAATTCGGTTAGCTTGATTTAAATCGTGTGGAAATGGTGTTGTAAATTCCTCTTTTTACTCAAACTACTCAAAATCAAGAATTGCACATGTTTATGTGTTATTTGCAAAATACTATGCGAATCAATTGCAGAAAGCAACCGTATCACGATACAATTGTGTGATCGATTGCCGAGTAAAATTTATATATTCAATGTGTCACATATAATGGCATATTTTATAGATTATTCAAATGTAATGCTGTTGGGTTTAATTTATGCAAAATTATTGAAAGCAAATATACATTTATGTGGTCGATTATTAAATGGAGTGGATTAAAACTGGATTGCATAGTTAGAAGTGATATGAATATGCGAACATTGAGTTTTTACTTCAAATAATTTGCTTATTATGTAGTCGAATATAAATGATATATGAATAAATTCAAAGATGCTTGTTTTATTGAAATAATGTCTTCCCACACAATTCGCTGATTTCAATAACTAAAATTATTCGTCGTATTTTTCATGTTAAGTGATTATCAGATGGCCTCAGTGTAAGGGCATGTAAAAAGTATCGAAAATGACTAATTCGATACTATCGATAAGTATCGAAAATTAAAGTATCGATAAAAGTCGATAAGTATCGACACAGGATATCGATACTTATCGATACCGATACTTTTTTGACATTTCTAATGTCATCAACGGCGGCTTCAGCACGTTCAGAGTCGGTTTGGTAGATTGAACATATTCATATAATTTCATTTCAATTCACAATGGTGCACACTGATATTGAGCAATTGTCGAATAAGACAAGATTGATTAAAAGTTATTGACTTGACAAATGCTCAATATACCAGTAACTTCTCGAAAACATGAGTTATTGCCAAGGGCAACATGTTCTTTCAAAACTTTGGCAATCCAGGCTATAAAACTCAACGAAATGTTGGCATGAGAATGCACAACATAAAGTTACAATTTGTTTTTGCAGTTTTTTTGAGAAAGTATTTTATTAAATAATTTCCAAATGATTTAAATTGGGTTCATTCAAATTTTACGATAATTTATGTAATGAATCGAGGACATCGTTTTACTTACTACATTCGACACGAATTTTTCTCGCATTTTATCGAGTTTTATATACCACTCTCAATAGTTGGTTAAATTGATTGCCAGCGACAAAGATTAATTAGGTTAAGTACATTTTAATAGCTGTATACCCAAACACACACACACACACATACACACACGTCTCATGTGTGCGATGGAATATGATTTTACAGCAATAGTAACGTGATAGTATTGATTTGCATATATTGATTTGTGATTAAATTAGTAGCATCTTGATTGCAATTACCTATAATTACAATAATTAAACGTGCGAATATGCTGGACGTAGTTCCTGCGTGCAAATTGCAAACACACACACATACACACACATACAGAAAACGCAAGAGTGGAACGAATGCGAGCGTATGCTTAATCGGATTTGATTAAGCAACAATTAAAGATAGACGCAGGAGAGGATTTACGATGGTTTAATTACGTTTGCCTGGCGTAAGTAACGTCATACAAAGTAGATAATACGTCTATGCGTATTGTATCGAATGGATGGCGGTTTTTATTGCACATGGTTATGCATAATGCAACAATGTGCCTTTGCGGTGTTGTTCGTTCCTCAGGTGCATTGTGAGAAATATTGCGTAAACCTTTCACCAAAGCCGATCGACGAGGCGGCGGCACGGCTGTCCGGGTATTATCGAATTAATTATGCATGGCAATCGCACACAATGCGACCCGACCATTAAACTTATCATAAGTGTATGCGACAACTGTGAAAATTGATAAGACATCGAGTAACATTTGCGGTTTACTTTTTCAGGAAAATCGACTTTGAACGAAAACAGAATAATAATGCGATTAAAGTTTGCAATTTTACATGGGACTTGTATTTA
>WSZQ02034280.1:0-10912 GCA_019419845.2 Weissflogia rhopalogaster | reverse complement strand
CACTTTCGATTTTTATTTTTTCTTATGGATTTTTCTGGGATTTTTTGCTAAGCGGTTTTTTCAGCGGTATTTTGCTGAGGGTTTGTGTATTAGATTAGACAATAAAATTGTTTATCAATACTTTGTATTGATATTTGCATACAAAAAGCAGAGGGCATGTCCGGATCATCCTCGGGTCGGCACAGACATATTCTCTGGGTAAACATTAATTTAGCACCGATTTTGGTACACAAATGCTATGCAACTCGACAAACTCGTTTTAACACACTTCAATCACGTGACTTTAATGCGCAACCTAAATTTATGAATGCTGCGTTAATTTCGTAATTTTATTGTCGATTCTATCCGTATTTAAATTTGAAGTCTGATTAAACTTGGCACGGCATTGACCCGCTACTGCATTGCCCCGAGTTCTATAGTAACTCGTTTGTTTAACTTACTCAATGCCAGGCTGCGTTTAATTTATCAAACATTTGAATACTCGTTTTTCTTTGTTTTTATACAAGGCATCAAAGTGTAATTAATGTTTGTATAACACAAGGGTTAGTTTATCATCGCTTTTGTGCATACGTATTTTTGCGATAGTAAAATTGAATAGATGTAATGACGGGAGAGTGGATTAAATGAACGGTTATTAATTGCTGTTTGTTATAATTCAATACGCTTTGAATTTTTGATGATAGTGTTATACATAATTTCGAAGCTTTATGTAATTTTTGGTATTAAAAAATCGATATTTAAATTAAAAATGAACTTGTTTTTTATGGCCTCGTTTTTTTATGTTACTACATACACTCTAGCGTCCTTAATTTTGACCAGAAACGAAGAAGAAAAACGTTTTTGCAAATTTTACCTTGAATATGACGTCGAGTAATTTCAAGAATAAGATAAAAATGCATGTTTTTATTCCATTTTTAAATTTAGCGTTCATTTTTAACATCAAAATTCGACATTTACCTGCGAAAAATATGTGAAAGTATAAATTTTTCCAAAAATAATTGACGTCATATTCTAGAGAATTTGATTGTCTACAAAATGAGCTACCACGCAGTCAAATCAGTTCAGTAGAATTGTCTCAATCGTGTACGCAACATTGAAAAACGATGTTGCGAGAAGAACGCTTTTAGAGTTGGGTAAGCATAATAGATATTTTCAGAGCTTTATTCTGGGATTATTTATCTATTGATTAAGACTTATTTCCTATTTCTAAAAAATTAATGACCTGGTAAATGAGGTGAATTTCTTAATTGGCAGATATATTTACGACTTGCCATGATTTCCGACCCCCCTACCAAGAAAATTGGATTGATCGATCTTATTTATCTAACTTGTAGATGGAACAGAACAGCTGATGTTTTTTTTCTGGTTTTAAATGCTTTTATCTGCGTCGAGGAAGGTATTATGTCAAGGCATGCGAGATTTTTTTTTAAGCAGACTCCTGGTTTGTTATGAGGTACGAGAAGTATATTTTCCAACTTGTCGGTTGTCTACCGGTTGGCGTCTAAGTCCATCACAGCTGTTCGCTTCCTCGTTTTTGTTCCGTCTTTTGTTGCGCGACTACGAAACAGCCAGACAATAGGAGTTTTCCAATACAATCTACTCGCTTGCGTTCACCTTCGTCGTCGTCGTCTTCTACCTCTCTAGAAAGTCGATTCGATAATGTTTAACGAAAATATTTTAATCTAGATAAACGATTAACTTTGTGCACGCCAACTTTGTCTTTGACATGCTTTTAGCCTACATACTTCTTCAATCTACCGCGCATAAAATCATATTTAATAGGAAAATTAATTACACTCGCTTTATTTATTAATTTATTTCGTCCTCTCATCCGCCTGATGCTTTGCTGCTAATTCTCCTGTTGTTTACCCTTCATAAGACGACCTGCCTATTCAGCCGCCGCAGCAGCAGCTACCCTTGGCATTAACTATTTAAATGTGGGCTGCCTGACCGCCCACGCCTACCTCGGTGAAGATGAGCGTTTGGCGGTGGAAGACTGTAGAATGCTGTAGAAGGCGGAGGAGGTTTCCAAAGTTTATTCCAGGGTTGAATTTGTGCCGGCAAGGCTGCCGAGGTGTATGTGTAGGTGTACGTACCCATTAGGGTAGCGCCGCTTCCTCTCTCATTTAATTTATCTCAAACCGCGGGCGGCGACGATGAGTGGTGTGCGACGGCGGCGGCGTTGAGTAGGAAAAAGTGGCGCTGATTCGCGTAGGTGGTCGAGGAAACCCGAGGGAGGCTCTTATTAACTTTTTCGGCACAATGTCGAGGCGGATTTGGCACGTTTTGAGTGCTGGTACGCCGCTCGTAATGATTGACGGCAGTTCGTTACGTTTTTTGATTGCTTTGTAATTGGCACTTGGGGCCTTTTGAATGTGACATCATAAAATTTTGCGTATTATTAATAGAAAAATATGCATATACATGTTATTAAATATTTTACATTTTTTTGTTACAGGTAAGTCCACTTCTACTATTCAAGTAACCTGTCGTGACTGTAAGTATAGAAATATAAATGAGTGCCAGGTTATTTTAATATGGATTTATCTTTCTTTTATACAAAGCCAGTTAATTTTTAGCCTCGTTCCGTTCCGTTGTTTGCTTTCACATTCATTCTTTCGCCACGTTTTTTTTGCCTGTTTTATCTCTTGCCGAATTGAGAGCCGCCCGACTCTTTACGCTCGTTTAATTTTTTTCTTCCTCCATTTTTCGCCGGCGGTAGTTTGACATTTTATGATGGATTAATTTGTTGCGTCCTTGCGCTCGCTCCCGACTATACGCGCCTCTTGGCACAATGCCTCTTTACTTCCTTTTTTCTCATCCATATTCCCAAGTGCATTGCCATGAATGCCAGTGTATTATTGGTTTTTTTTTGCCAGGCGTCTTACTAATTTGTTTCACCTGATGCCAAAAGAAGAAAAAAACGCGAATGCAAATACGCGAATTTAACGGTTGTTTTACGATGAAAATTGCTTTTATTTTTCATTCGCCCCATCTCGCATTACGCTGGTGAGTCGTGACTGTTCGTGCATGCGTTTCACTTAATTGGAATGCTTTCGAGCCGATTGTAATTTCTTTTATTGCTCGTATTTCATTTGGGCAATAGCTGGCGCCTGTGTTGTCCCCCGGTTTAAACTACCCCCCAACTTTTTCGCGATTTTTTATTCCAGGGCAAACGATGATGAATTCATTTTTGGCGACGATTTTTTAACTCGATTTATTTGTTCGCCCGCTTCGTCGCTACTTATTTATGTTTCGACGGAATTAATCCGGACATTTCGGTGCTCGACCCTTGTGTGTGCGCTTTACCGTGTCGCTTTGCGTCTGGGACGTTTAATTAACTCGCCTCGATTATATTTAAATGGTTTACATGGCGGTATTAATAATTGATATGCTTCCATGTGAGATGTTGCCTTTTTGGTTGCGATGTGTGGGTGTGTGCGGGGTGCGACGACGTTGCTGCCACTACCTCTGTCATCGTTGTAATCACTGCTCGTTGACGGTTATTTTCCATCGTACGTTTCGCAAGCGCAAACTTCAAACACACGCTCTAATAGTAAGTACAAGCACGTTGACGATGCCCCGACGTTCCAAAGCCACTACGGCCCGGTGAAAAAGGGAGATAGGTACAGAGAGCGCGGCAAACTGACGTGTGGAACTGAGAGAATGGGCGAAATTCAAATGCGATCGATCTTTGCGCGCAGCCCCAACGTCCTTTTCGCACCGCCACCACCGCCAACCGGTGACCCCGGCGTGTAGGAAGAGATCGTCAAACACGGAACTGTTTAGAGATCCACGTCTCTCTTTTTGGTCGCCCTCCTCGAAATGATGTTTATGTGTGTGTGTATGCGAGTGTATGTAGGTAGTGGTGTAGTATATGGAGGGCAAATCGGCAGAGTCTAGAAGAGCCCATGGTGTTCGTTGGTGGAGGAGGAAATGCGAAAGCGTGCCTTGTATATTTGCACGTGTGGCGCTTAAAGCCCCTCTCTTTGCCAACACATAAATATCTAATGTACATATATAAATGTTAGCAGGCAGGCTAGGCTGCTGCTCCTGCCTCCGTGTTGAGCGTATGCAGGACACGAACGAAATACCGAAACTGACTATACCCTTCCGACATTCTCGCATCCTAGGACGCGTGCGCGCACCGACACCCTGTGCACACTTCGCGATAATGAACATAATTGAACAAGTTCTCTTCACTCTTGGGTGTTTGAGTATGTGCGGTGAAGTTGATACCGTGCGTTGCAATACTACACCCGTATAGTTATGACTTGGCGGAGACCTAATCAGAATATGATACTTTCGTCCTCCAGCCCTAGATTCCCATCACCAAATTTATCGACGGAGTAAAACCGATTGTAATGTGCGTAATTGTTTTGCTTTGTAATGGAAATTGTGTAGAACACACTAGTTGGATGAGCAAGTAATGGCAACTACCTTTCGAGTGGAAACTTTGGTCCTTCTGATGGCCCATCTTTTGTGGCGTCTGAGCTTTCTCGCTCGAGTTTTCCCCCATCGCCACCGGCTCTGCCTTCGACTGCATTCCTTTAACTTTATTCTCCATGCTCGCACACTTTGCTAACTAGAATTGCTCTTGCTGCCGGTGTCTGCGCCGACTTCGACTAGTAACTACTACTTACACTTGTCCTAAGCGGCTTTTAGGTGTATAAACGTGTTGGTGTCTGTAGCAGGACTTGAAGTAGCAGGAAGGTAGAAGGAGACGACCGACCAAGAAACTGAGGATGGTGGTGGTGGCGTCGGTGCTAACAAATTTAACTAGTCTCCAGTCACTGCCGGCGCAATCGAACAAATGCGGGACGGAGATACAGCGAGATAAGGTTTCAGGGAATTTCAGCGGTGGGTCAGCAGCAATAGTAGCGGCAGCAGTGTTAGTAGCACACGATACAGCCACCCATCTGGTGGCTCACTGCGGCTGGAGATGATGGGAATAGAGTGGGACGATGTTGGTGTTGGGTGAGCGTGCCTGCCGGAACACACCCGTGCCCGCAAAGCAAATTACTTCGCAAACTTTCCACCCCCGTGTCTCCTCGCACTCTCGAGGTTTAGGGAGGAGGTGCCTTTCCTATTTCTCTGTGGGTCGTAGTCTTCCAAATTTTTATCAACCATTTTTCGAACGCTCTACGTTTACTAACGTACATTGCTCTCTACAAATAGCGGAATACACTCGTGGGAACACGTGAATCAATAAAAATCAGGAAGACGCAAACAAAGGAAAAACACTCGGCAAATCTGGTAAATCTGAAAAATCTGTTTGCTTTTTATTGCGTGGGCGGTGGTATATGACATATGTAACGGCGTATTATATATTATAGAGACATTTTCCACCACAGCACACTCACATACCAGAATCAGATGCTGTATCTTTTCTCCCCATGTTCCCTTTTCTCTTTCGCATTATAAACGTTACGTCCGGAACCAGAGTATCTCGAAAGCAAGCAGTTCTCTCCCAACTTGCGTATACCAATCTACGCACACCAGCTCAAGCCACACGCAGACGTTCATATTTTGGAAGGACGTGAGACGTGCACCTTTCCATTTGTTTCGAAGAAAGCAATCTATTTTCGTATTTTATTTATGCTTTTATTCCGCCATTTTCGCCGCCCTCGTTCCTACATTACACTTATTTCGCCGTCTCTTCCACCACCCGCACATTTTTCGGGTTTATCTTTTAAAGCTCGAACAAGGTTGGATGTTTAATGCCGGAGACTTTTTACAAGCATCGAGGGCTGCTCTCTCTAACTGTGTATGCGTCTGTCTCGAAGTTGGCTGAAGCCACGGAGAAGACGACGTGAAGGAAGATGGAAAACTCGGTGGAATTGGAGCAGGGGAGCACCGAGTAAAAGCTCGCTTGAATGTTACCACCGTGCCGAGCCGTGCCGTGCCTCACTGTGCGAGTGTGGAAGTTGGGGAACCCAAGTTTCCTCGAAAGGTAGAAGCTGTAACTCGTTGTTCGCTGTCAATAGCGAAATATACGAGCGCGCTTCGGCACCATCCGCACGTCAAAATATAGATATACCATACACACTGGCTGGATGATAAGAAAAGCATCGGATACTGTCGTGGGGAAAGGGATACATTTCTGCTATCAATCCGATACTTAACGAGCAAATGCTAGCAGTGAATGGAGGAGGAGGGAGGTGTATTAGCATTGTATATAGTCAGGAGAAAATCGAAGGAAAGTGAATTAAGACGTCAGATTTTCCAAATTTTATGACTCGACTCTCAGCGTTATCAGATTGAGACAGCAATTTGCATAATCAATTATGGATTATCTTGGGATAGATTAAAATTGTGCCATGAAGAATTTCAATTTACGTACATCTTGGAAAGATAGTAGGATATAGTTGAAGGAGTATCTTTATTTTTAAAAGAAAAACGTTATAATATGTTTAGTTGCTTCCAGTGTGTGTGTGTGTGTGTGTGTAGAGGGTGTGAATATTGTGGCTATTTTTCTTGTCTATTTTCCGCTACGTCCATTGCGGTGGAGATTAAGTTTGTGAACAGTTTATCGCTGCTCTGCACGCGTTGTTCCTATTCTACGTCAGCGTGGCGCATATATCAAAATCAAATTCTCGCCCGTGCGGTGTGAGGTAAAAGTTTATTTTTAAAATATCACACCTCAAAATAAAAAGCTACACAGTGAGTTACAACCTACCGATTGTGAGATGCCCACACTTAAAAAAATAGTTCTCCGGAAGGTATTAAGTATGATTTATACACTTTATGCGAGGAGTAATTTTGGCCCTGTGTGTTTGGCGATGACTTTCCATGGAAGAGCCATGTACAGATTGTAAACTGAAAATGTGACTCACTCTTCGATGAAGCCCCGCAGCTCCCTACTCTCAGTTCTCAGAGTGAGTGACTTGCAGACGGACTGCACACGTTTTTAGCCTGGCCTAAGATGTATGACATTTTCCTTCTTGCGGCTTACATTTCTCGGCGCTTATTCCTACGCTACAATTCCATATTGTTCCCGGCAGCTTCTTTTTTTTTTGTCATCCGGTTTGTATGTGCCTGTGCGGTTGTGACTCGGACTGTGTCAGTGTCGGCGGCTTTTCTTCGAGACGCATCTTGAAAAAACTCCTCGACGGCAATAAAGTGTAAAGACGTGAGAGGCCACAAATGCGCCTCTAGTATTTACACAAAAGGTTTCCACTAGTATCACTTCGACGTCGCCATCGTCGTCGTTTTGAGGATGTGGTGGAAGATACGGGGGTGGTAGTGGCGGTGTGGTGGCAACGGCAGTTTGAAACTCGTCCGATGTGTGTGCGGTGACGGCGTTTGCGGAAAGTTTAGACGGATAATCTTCGATACTTCATTCGACGGCCGGGGGTTGCGCATCTCAACGCAGCTAAAACCGCAAAATCAAAGCGTATACATGCACACGCGGATTTCGAAATTCCAAAGCTGCTTTCGCCAACATGCAAAGTTATTTTTGTGGCGAGCTTTAGATTTGAACCTCACCAAGTTTACTTACTATTGGTATAGTTGATGTTTTCGTATAATGGCAACGAGGGCGGTTTCAAAAGTAGTAAATGATGTTCAATCAGAATGAAATGGCGATGATGAAATATCGATATTTGGCGAAATCGATATTTCAAATTTTTCGATATATCGATATCGAAATATTGTCTTGAAAATATTGATATTATCAATATCGATCAAATCGAAATTCCACAGGAGCGCCATCTGTATATGGGTTTCAGGACTAAGTACAGTTCCCAACAATCTGCAGTGATTCTTAATTCGCATGGAATCTCGGACCATACACCAGCTACAGCACCTGTTAACCTGTTTCCGTTAGTTGTTTTTTGTTATTGTTAATCTTATGATAACGACGAAAGTGATTTAAAGTAATACTAACAATAATAATAATAATACATATATAGATCTATCAGTCTTTCCACCAAATATAATAATTGCAATAGTACATAAAAGTAGAACTACTGTAACTGCATTCCTAGGAAAAATCGATGTTGATTAATATTGATTAATAAACAAGTTTTTGAAACGGTTTTCAAAGTGTTTCGAAATTGCATTGCAGTTGCTGGTTTATCAATATGTTGTTTTGTTTGTGTTTATATAATTGTAAGTTTTCTTTATTATTTATCGATTATTCGTGTTGCAAATTAGTCAATATTTGTCCATAAGTTGTGGTTGCCGATGGCTATTTTGAATAAACCACTCTTGTTATAAGCAATCTATTGAATATTTCTAGATATTACGATGTGTCAGAGACAGAATACTTATGCCATCGAAATTTTCAATTTGTTAGTTTATTTACTTGACAGTGAATAAAAATTAACGAAAATAACAACGGCATTTTTACTGTCAGAAAAACGACTTGAAATGACACACCAAACTGAAGACACGAGTATCAACCGTTAACATAACACGAACTAACTGATTTATAAGAGAAACTACTATATTTTCCTGAGGGCTTGAAATTCTCCAAGTGCTTGCAGCGGATGACTAAATTTTCGTAATATTCCACGTGTTAAAAATCGATTAGACTTGCGCTGTCGACGATGCTGCTAACTTTGAACTCCCAAGCGGTGCAAATCGACTTTATTAATTTCTGGAAGCCATCGCTGCCATTCCATCCCCCGTGCCATTCGACATCAGACAGCGCAAGCTTTCAACACTCTACCAACCAACCACCACTGTGACTTGGGGTGGTGGTGTTGGCTGTAAGCGCTTATGGGCATTCTGCTCTCGCTCAACGATGCCACCGCGCCGGTGTGCTCGCAACTCTCTCTCTCTCTCTCTGCCGCCTTCATTATTAATGCAGAACGTTAAATTACACGAATAAATCAGATGTACTTTGCCAGTCGTACATACGACCTTTACCAAAGTGCCGGCGCGGAAACTTTGAAGTGCGCCAGTTTGGACATGCAGCCAACCTTCACAAGTGCAATCTTCAACTACAAGCAATTTTAGTTGCATAGTAGCATATCTTTAACCGCATCTGGGCGACGCATAAATTATGCTCCGACTAAATATCGATATCGATAACGCCCATCTCGTGTTGTCTCGGATAACCTTTGCTGCGCAATGAACAATTAAGCCACTGACAATGACTCTCGATGAGCTGCAGCGCGCCAACTATTTAATTTCACTTCATTTGCATACGAGACACTCTCCTACGCCATTATGTATCATAAAATATGTCATAATCACTTTGCAAATGAATAATTATGTCTTCCTTTATTGCGTTTCCCTGTAGTAATTACTCGGGTAATGTCCTTTCAGTCTGTGCCCTTCAACAATGAACCGGATTATTCAGCTTGATTGAGAATGAAATTATTTCACTCTCTTGTAGAGGCTATAATAAATATTTAAATTTCGGCCACTTTTTCTGTATTTTGAAGAACTGTCGACGGAATTTACTAATTTGAATGCTTTATGAAAGTGGAAGGGTGTAGAAAATGCCCGCAGGCGAAAGTAAAAGACCATTCCTCAACTTGAAGGGAGCCATTTTCGAGCTTCGCAGGATTTTAACTCGTGCTGTTGGGATGTCATCACCCTTCAAAGAGCTCTCACTGTTTCTCTCTCAGGCTTTCTCGGCTGGTTTTAGGTTTAGATCATAAATTATCATCAAAAAAATGTGTGTTCCCCAAAAGCCTACTCTTCCAACCATTGCAGTGGTGTAAAAGTTGGACTCTACCATCTGGTTCAAGGCCTCTCTCTTGCCGACTGGTAGAAAAACTTTTTGATATAAAATTTAAATATGCTCGTTGCCCGTAGGACTGTGGAGCAAAATGCTTTTTAACTAGCAAATGCCTGCATGCCCCAAATTTACGATCCATGCCCGTTCAAACACGAGAGCAACATTCACAAGTCTCTCCCTGGTGCTCGTAAACGACATGACCTTAGACATAAACAAATGACACTTCCATGGGACATACTTTAGTGCCGGTTTTCCATGTGTGTGTATAGTATATAAACACACGTAACACGCTCACATTTATGTGGATCCCGTAACAAACGCCGACCCTCTGGTCTTGTTGGAATAGGTTCAACAGACATTATCGTTAATTGTGCGCGATCAATAGCCAGGGCTAGAGCCGATCGCGGTGCACCACCAGCCGAACAGCAGCACAACACGTACGGATATACATACCCGACATAATATTATCCAGAGTGTGAAATTACAATTTAATGTGGTATAGGGATTTCTGATGGGGCTAATGGAGTGTGGAGGCCCCTCAGTCTGCCCGTGAATAGCCTTCCCGACGCGACTTGGGGCTGGAGAAATGGATGTGGCGGTGCGTAAGGGGCGCAGAGGAATGTAGGACGATGTTGGTGACGATGGTTGCAAGGGAACTGAGATAGGGACGGGCGGGTATACACATTGTCGTTAACTAATAATTTAATAGTTTGATCAGGTAGCCATTACCGCAAGGCATTGTCGGTTGCTGGCGGCTCCGAGCCATCCCAACAGGTCCTTATGATTTCACGCCTCGCTTAACATTTGCCAACAAGCTATGCTTGTATTGCACAGATCTAAATCCTAGATAATTTACACTCACGGGGATCCTAGAGTCAATAGTTGGGCGTATGTTTTGGCAGGAACATGTTTACGATTTGTGCTTGATTTGATGACGATTTAATCTGATAACATGCAAAATTAATTGCTAGAGAAACTGAAATTGAATCAATCACTTATTGAAAGTAATTCCACGCCAAAGATTTTAAAGATAGTCCCTGCTCGACCACCTCCAAATTGAATGTAATTTGGTGAGGAGGTTCTTCATGGAGTCTAGGACTGTTCATCGTCGTTCATATCAAATTCCGCTTAGAATGATACCAAATTTTATATGAAAATGTAATATCTAATGTGTTATTAATATTTTGATTTTATTGCTTTCATAATACATAAGGTAAA
>WSZQ02034059.1:15314-32128 GCA_019419845.2 Weissflogia rhopalogaster | reverse complement strand
CCTTATTTAATGTACTTTTAAACGGTATAAACATGTTCCTGATTATTGCACTGGAATTTTTGATTTCGCTGATTTTATAATCGAAAACACGGTGTCATTCATATAATTCAAGAGACGTTTTTTTTTTTTTGAAATTATGAATTTATTGACTATTCAAAATACGTAAAAAACTAGAATATATTTCATATTCCTACATAGCATTGTACTATATAACAATATCTCTATGATTACTGGCCATTGTTTGCCTCCAACATAGATCGATGTAAAATTATTGTTTAAGGGTTGATGGTTGAATTTTATCATCATCTCACGTTGCCGGTTGATCCCCGATTATCTCGTTTGTTTTAGCTTGAAAATTAATGATCACTGTTTTAGGTGACTGCGAGTATCTCGACGCAGTTTCATTGGACAATTGCCGACAGTTAGGTTCCATTTCACGCCTGTTTAGACGCCCCTTTTTATGTATGTGTGTTGTCCTTTTTTGTACTTTTACCGATGGCGGTGCGCGGCATGACGAAGAAGAAAAAGGAGAGCCGCTTATAATGTTTGTAACGTATGTGTTAACATGCTCGGCGAGACTTCATGCGTTTAATTACCAAAAAATCACTTGCGCAGGTGGTGGATGTCGGGTTGTGCGTGTGAGCTTTAAAACGGCGCGGCGAATCACGCCGTTTCCATTTACAAGTCGATGTAATCAATTTTCGAGTGCATTCTTCGCGCATGATGTGCGCGATAAATTTCGGCCGCGTTTAGGCTTAATTCGGCGCTTTTGGTCGGGCGGGTGCGGTGCGGTGGTCCGTTGTTCGGGACTGTGCCTTGTTTTTGACCGCGGCTCGCGGCCGACCCGCTCTCAATCACTTTCGGCATTCCTCAGTGACACGGCGACAGATCAATCTCCCGCAGACTTATCACTCATTGTCGGCGACGTGACTAAATAGTCGCCGCATGCGCAGATGACAAGCGCGGATGACTGAATACTGGATGTGTGCCGCTTTCGTAGGACTGAGTTTCTCAAACTGTGGAAATTCTAAGAGCCAGTAGAACAAGATCTTTAGAAGGACTTCTGGATGTGATTGGGTTGTTTTATGATGGGAGGGAGGGTCTCTAAAGAAGTTCCACTTTGCAATTTCGAGTCTAGAGGTCATAGGTCCAGGGATGATACCTAGGAGCCTTTCCAAGCAGTTTCATCAAGTTAAACATTGTAAACCTTTGTCCATATTGTCCATCCAAGGTATTCTCTAAAATCTTGGAAGATATGTGAGTAATAGAAACTCCCAAATCATATTTGACTAGATAGAATTGTTTAGGGAGACTGATAGCCGGAAAGGAATGAGCCCATAAAATTTCCTTTTGGAGTAATCATTTTTAGAAGTGGGGTCATTTCTGAAGGCTCCCCTGACGATTTCATGTTCTGAAACTTCAATTTGAAGCAGTTACCACGTGACCGTAAACGCGTTACAACAATTACGGAGGAAAGAGTGAACGTCACTGGATCAAAAGTCTGGCATAGCGTTTCGTTACGTTAAAGGGAACTGACCGGATAGACATTTTTAAGAAGAATTCACTGTTTTGCGAATCTAATAGCAATTACCTTAGAACATGTACATTGGAAGACTCACTAATATCTTCACTAATCATAGTCGTAGAACACTGTCCAGTCTATTTACCAAACACGAAGACATCAACAATTTCAATTATATATGGTTGGAGACCCTCTAGAGCACCGGGTTTCAAACTATTTGTAGTTGTGCCTGTTCTTGCAGGTATTCCTTGTCTCCATAAAGAGACCAGTTTAGAAAACACGATTCTCATGCGTTCAGAGCGTCTCGAAACTACTACTGCCAAACTTCCATGGGAATCTTCATTTCCATTATAACTTATCCCCTCAGAACAATGTCTAGTCAAAATTTTCATCGGACATCCTTCTAAATCATCTCCAACGTGAAATTCTTTGGGGATATCCTAAAATTACTTTCACTTCTGAGTGAGGGCTTTTCTGTCAGAGAATAGAAAGGGTACTCAGATATAAAAAGATTAAGAAACTGTTTTAGCATATTCATAGTATCTTCAAACAGTTCCAAGCAATCAGAATTTTGTGGGAATACTTTATTCCCTCACAAAATTTCGTTCCACAGGCAATCCCACCAGTCTCCAAATATTCCCCGCCATGGTTGTATCAAGGGGCCCCTTGAAATATAATTTAAATACCAGTTGAGGACGGTTCAGTATTACAAAGTAGTATAGACCAAAAGAGTTAGATATCAAAAGTTTGAGAAGTACTGTTCAAGAGTGGTGAACTGAGAATAGCAAATCTCCAAGGGAAATCAAGGCGAAGACCGCGAATGATTGAATGAGGTGCGGTGGAAATTAATCGTTTTTTTTCGGGGCGGACATTGGCAGATAAATAAACAAATAACCTACCTCCTCGGTGGGTGATACCCTTGTGCAGATGAATAATGAGTCGTTTTGAAAAGACATTTGACTTGTGGCAGCTACGTCCGTCCCTAAAAATGGGGACCGCCGACCGTGCGACAATTTTCTGCTTTCCTCGGCCTTTCCGATGGTAATAGGTTGGTAGGCCGAACGTAAGCAGGCTTGAAATGTCTTCGAAATGCAAAAATTGAATTTCCTCCGCGGATGGCGGCGCGTAGTCTTTCATCTCTCGGGCATTGCGTTCGTGAGTAATCCAATTAGAAGGACGACGCAGCTTAGAAGACGCTGAAAACGTTCAAATCTCGTTCGTTCAACTCGCTGATCGACAACAACAGAGGCTGCGCTGCAAACGTCTCGAGAAATGCAACAAATCCGAGAAACGCTTTCGCATCTCGAGCATTAACAGCAAACTTATTGCATTATCATCGCATCAGGAAAGATGAAAGAGGCGCGCCGACGACGACGACGACGCGCACACGCGCCGCGAGCCATCACCGGGCGAAACGCGAAGCGACAGCGACACCGGCCGGTCCACTTCTGGTCTACTGGTTTACGCATGTCGTGCGTACACCGCCTCGCCGGACCAACGACAATCAGTAGCTGCGTACACATACACGCTCAACTATAAAGCCACACCATACGTGCAAACAAGAGACCAAATCCGACCTGGCTAAGTAAGCCTAGTTGAATAGACTGATTATCCCTCAACAATAAAACTAAACGTTTAACCCACATAGCCCCGACAAACTAGAAGGTACCGATTTCATTAGAAGGTACACCCTTTCAAAATGCACCCTTTGATAACATTGATCTTGCCGTGTTTGGAAGAGGCAACAAAGTCATTTTCCTTAAAGCAAGCAAGAGTTGATTGACTCCAAGTTAACTTTCGTGCCGCTGCTGATTATACGAATGGTTGCACATTTTTGCAACCCCCATGGTGTTAGGGAGCACGGGGCGTGGGTGGCGAATCCGTGTGTGGTCACTTTGCATTTCGGTCGTCTTTTATCTCCGCCGCTTTTGGGAGATAATTTATGACTTCTTATAAAGGCATCATCTTTGCGCATCTCTGTTGATTGCAGATTACCTTGCCCATTATGCGTCTCACGCGAGGGGGTTACAAATTTAAAGGGAGGAGTGGAACGCACGGAGGGTACCCGTAAAATTTTCTAAAGCGATTTTACCCGAAGCCTTCAAAGAAAGTTAAATGCTCTTTAATTGTATACCCAGTTGGTAGTTCTATAGCTACAAAGTAGATGGTGAATAGGTGGTTATTGACTGCACTATTACCGAAGAGGTAATAAAATTCATTGCGTTTGACTTTAAGCATGCCTTTAGACATGCTGCGTTTCCGAAAACTGCTTACGCCGAAGGCTTGTTGTCGGTTTGACCTCCGTTATCATCTGTGGAGGTACCCACTGCATTGGTAGATACCATCGGTGATTTCACCCGTTTCTTGGAGACGGAGAAGTGCATCGCGAAATGGAACTCTTGTCCCAGGGCTTCACGCACTCCAATCTGTAATTGGGAGAGTTACCAATATTTAGAGAAAAAGGAAAGAAAGGCTGTTTATGGAGAAGTTTTGGGAAGCGACGTTGTTCTTTGTTCGTAGAGTGGAGAAGGTATGACTGATTACGTACGTGTTGAGTCACAGCAACTTTGCGTACATTCCAAAGAAACTCAGCGATGGCAATCAGCATCGCTGTTACGATGCCACCCACAAGGACAACGAAGATGCCGCCGACGTTGTCTATACCCAATTCGGCGGCTGTCTCATCACCGGAGCTCTTCAAAGCCTACGCAGAGAGATTGGAACATGGAACAGCGTTGTTCGAACTTTTCAGAATTGAGTGTCGGAATGTGGGATAAAGACGCAAAGGTGTAGATTAATCTATGTAGCTCTAGGAGTGCGACATTGTAATTGATCCCAGGAACTGTAGACATTCCCAAGGTATCTCAAGGTATGCCAGGGCGATGGGGGCTGATCGTGTGCGGGCATATATCGAGTGGGTACAATTGAATGTTTTGTAAGCGTTCACGGAAGGTGTGCTTGTTTGGGCGGCGGCCATTGAGAGACAACCGGTGATGTTTATCTTATGCGCTGTCACTTTCGGTGCCTTGTTGGTTTAGCAACGGGTGGGCACTGGCTCGTTGAGAGATGCGTGCGGCTCGCGCCGTGTGTGTCATTTTTGAGCGCGCGCGATGATCACCGCCGCTCACCGACGAGGGTGTGCGGCCGGCCCGACTCATTTGGGAATTGAAACATTTCGCAAACAAAGCCGGGGCCCGCCCGACGACAATGGGGACATTTGCGCCGCGGCCGCTGGCCTGCTGCATCCGAGTGGGTGCGTGCGTATGTGTGTGGGACACTTTGAATACGCACAATGGCCTTGTTTGGACAGGCGACGCCGAAATATTTTTCTCGAAATCTTTGATTCTTTGATTGGATAAAGGCCGGCCGACTTGCGCCTTTGTAGTCACGCCGCGCGACTGCAAATGAGCATTCTTCGAGACGGCTTTATTATGAATGTCCCCGTGGGGAAATTTCACATAAATTTACAAATCACAATAAATGTCTTCCAACTACGTAAACATTTGGAAATGTTGACCATTGAAAATTTCGACGAATTTAACGTTCCGTCAAGTTTGGTCAATTATAGTTTAGCGATGCCCAATGAATAGTTTTTAGAGTTTGTCGGAATCCGTCCAGCGTTTTGAATGTATCTGGTTTTAATCTAATTCATTTCAATTTAAAGTAGAATTAAACTGGTATAGAGAGGGTAAGACGTAGTTTTATGTAAATTAGGTTAGGGCAGTTTGTCATATCATTACGTTGGGATAGGTTGATTTGGGATGAGTTAGGTTAGGTTGGGTTGGGTTAGATTGGATTTGAGTGGGCTAGGCTAGATTATTTTGGGTTAGATTGGTGTAGGATGAGTTAGGTTAGGTAAGGTTGGGTTAGACTGGGTTAGGATGGATTAGGGTGGATTAGGTTGTAGTAGGTTGGGTTAGGTTGGGTCGGGGTGGGTTAGGTTGGGTTAAGTTGGGTTAGGTTGGGTTAGATTTGGTTAGGTTAGGTGATGTTGTGTTTGGTTGAATTAGGTTGGCATATATCGGATAACGTTGGGTTACGTTGGTTGGGATGGGTTAGGTTAACATAGGTTGGGTTAGACTGGGTTAGATTGGGATTAGATTGGGTTGGGTTCGGATAGCATGGGTACGGTTCGGTTTAACTGCGTTAGGTTGGGTTAGGTTGATTGGATATGGTGAAGTTTGCCTAGGCTGCATTGGGCTAGGTTTGGATAGGTTTGGTTGGGTCTAACTGGGTTAGGTTGGAATAGGTTGGGTTGGATTAGACTAGGTTAGATTTGGTTTTGATAGTTTAAATTACTTTGGGTTAGGTTGGAATTGGTTCTGTACTCTTAAGTTGGATTAGGTTGGTTGGGAGTTTGGTTAGGTTGGATTAGGTTGGGTAACCGGGTTAAGTTGGAATAGATATGGTTAGGTTAGGACATATTTGATTAAGTTAGAAAGGTTAATATCAGACATACCTTGATGTTTAGAGAAATAGAAAAATTTAATATTTTATGCGTATAACCACAATGAAAATAGAATTATTGCATGCGACATAAAAGTTTGGAACTCAATTTCTAATGCCGCCTTTCGGCGGGTATTTCTATATGACGTGCGGCAACAATAAAACATTTTACTACGTACCGAACACTTTCCGCCACCATGCATTTCCTTCCACCACTTTTCCTTGAGCCGGTGCAATTTCCCGTCTTCCTGCATCTTCAGTACCGCCCCACTTATAGCCGTCCTGTACGGCGAATCTGAAATAAAACCGCAGCCGAGCAATAAAAAGTGCGCCACATATGAAATGGTACGAAAAAGCGGGTATGAAATCATTCGTGTGGAAAGCATGCGGTGGCTCATTCGATTTGTGCCAGCGCAATGGTGGCAACGGTCGCAACAGTCAGGCACCTAATAACTCTATTTGGCGGGCTAACAATGGGGACATTTTCGGGACCCTCAGGTATTCGCTAATTGTTAGCCGATGCTCTCGCTTTCTCTGTGTGTTTATCGCTGCCGCGCGCGAGAGCGTAACTCTTGCGCGCGCGTTATCTCCATCGCGTGGAAGAGGCAAGCGAAAAAGCCGACAGACGATTTTCAAACGCGCCGAACGCTCTCGCCCCGAAGTTTTCGAATTGTTGGGCCGCGCGCCGCTGGATGCCGTCGAGTGGCCGCCACGAAAGAGTCAATCCGCAAATTCACTTAACTCACCCGAAAAATAGCTGACATTTTTTATGGATGGCTTAGGAGAATGAGAATTTATTAGGTAATTGGCGGGAATGTTACGGGGGCGCAGCAGCGCACCAAGATTCGCCGCGGATGCATATATGCAACAATTCGGTTGTTGTTTGAAGTACAAGCGAGGCCGAAGACAACGCCGACACACGCACTCGTAAAAGATCAGCGGGGGTCGATTGTTGTTAGTATGCAAAGAGACGCCGACCGAATGCCTCCAGAGGCTCTTCAACTCTTTTATAAGACCGTAACGCTCTCGCACCGCCAAAAGAGATTCGTGGAGAGTAAAGCGAGCCGCGGCGATCGAATTATACGCCAACGTCCACCATTTGCGAACATAATACGTACTGTATTTACCCCAACTTCCTTTTGCTTTTAGAATTAGTCTCTGTTTCGATCAAATGCGATGCGAATCGCTTCGACATAAGTGTTTTCGAAACTCTAAACACAGCTAATGAGGATGACCTTTAATTACTTTTTTATGAGCTCATTTGACAATCGAAAAAAAACCTAATTCTTTAGGTAAAATACACCAACTGTGATGGACTGCACGAAATCTGTTGTAAGCTAGACCCGTTTCGATGGCGATCGTTGTTTAACTAGCTAAATCTTGCAAATCATGCAATATTTGTAATTTGTACTTTCCTTTTCTTTAACACCCTCGATATCTAAATATCACTTACGTTTACTTACGTTTTCTTCAAATAGTGTTGTACCGCATGCAATCTGTTGAAATATAGACGCGTTTCGGTGGCGATCGAAATTCAACTGGCTCTATCTTGGGAACCATTCCACTTTTTTATTTGTTCTTTCCCCAAGATCTGCCTACACTTATTTACGTTCCAAATGAACAAAGACCAATTATTTATCATAAATAGGACTTTGACAATTCGTGTCTTTAATTAGGCGTTCCAGTTACGACAGCACGCGTTTCCAACGCGTTGTACTCACACGAAGATTATCGAGTTATATCCTAAAGTATGTCAACTCTTCAAAACTTTAATTTCATCTTCATTTATGAGAGCTCATTTGACAATCGAAGAAACTGTAGTTTTTTTGTTAGAACCATATAAGTAGTCTTAAAACAGTATTGTACCTCATGCAATCTATTGAATTCTAGATGAATTTCGGTGGCGATCGAAATTCAACTAATTCTATCTTGCCAACTATTTAACTTTTTTATTCGTTCTTTCCGCACGACCTGCGTAAATTTATTAACGTTCTATATATGCAATAACCAATTATATATCATAAATAGGATTTTGGTAATTCGTGTTTTAGATAAGCGTTTCGGTACCTACAACTCGCGTTTCCAGTGCGTTTTGCTAAACATACACTTACTATGAGATGATCGACTCTTATACTGAAGTAGGACAATTTTTCAAATCTTTAATTCCATCTTCATTTATTTCACTTCATTTGACAATCAAAGAAACCGTCGATTTTTAGTTAGAAACATATAAGTTGTCTTCAAATAGTGTTGGAACGCATTTTATCTGTTGCAATTTAGACGCGTTTCGGTGGTCATCGAAATTCAACTAAGTTTATTTTGCCAACCATTCACCTTTTTTTATTCGTTCTTTCTCCAAGACCTGCATAAATTTATTAACGTTACATATATGTAATAATCAATTATTTATCATAAATAGAATTTTGGCAATTCGTGTTTTTAGCTCGACGTTCCTGTAACTACAACACGCGTTTCTAGCGCGTTTACCACTATACTCGCTCGGAGATGATCGACTCTGTTAAAATCTGTTCGTGTTTCGATGGGGTTCGAAATTTAACTAGCTGCATCCTTCAAATAATGCAACATATTTGATTCGTTCATTCCTTGTGACCTACCTACAGTCTCTAACGCCTCCTATAAGGAAAAATAATTATTTATTCTAACTAGTACTTGAGCAATTCGTGTATTTACCTAGGCGTTCCTGTAACTACAGCAAGCGTTTCAGCGCGTTTACACGCCAAGACTTGTCTTATTTCAAAGTAGGGTATTACCACACTGTACATTGCATCGCGTAAAGTATGAAAAAGGTTTTATATGCTTGTTTGCACGTGTGTCGGCGCAAAAAAAAGTTTGGTGTCTTGCCGTCGCGTGGGCAAAACGATGCCGGCAACGCGCACGCGGTGGATGATATGCGCCCGCGATAGCGCGGATTGACAAACTGTAATATGCCGCCGCGCGGGTTGCGATGAGCTAACGAGCACTCTTTGTTTTTCCCCGCCGCTGTGGGGAAGCGCGCCCGATAGGATCTCTCTATCCCAACGGGGCAGCGCGTTTATGCGATGCCGCGATGCTACGGCATTCCACGGAATAATTTACGGACTGATGCGGACTTGTGCTCGTTGCTCGCGCGGGTTTCGTCGAAGACAAAGGATGCCAAAGGACTGGGGCGGATTGCAGCTAGGCGACAATATAATTGATTTCAAACTGTCGACTAGAGCTATTCATTGGTTTATGGTTTCATTTCGTACACCTTGAGGAAGGATAATGCAGAAATGCTGAGAGATTCGTTAAGGGCAGTCTAGAGAAGAGAGGTTCTTATGGGGTCTTACTTATGATGAGCCTTTGTCTTAAGAGAATACCCATTACTGGCTGGCCAATGATCTTTGGTAAGAGGTGGAACATGAGCTGACTAAGGATCTTGCTTACATTGGTTACTTGTCTTTTCTTTACGCTTATGATTCGTCCTGTCTACTAATGTTTTTTTAGTCATTCTTGGAATAGGGCAATGAAACATACATAAAGTGGATTAAGGATTACACAGGGGAATTGGTTGAATGAGGAAGTCATTATGGGATAACGGTTGGGAGAAACGATCTCTTGTAAGAATCTCCCAGATGTAGAGGAACTGTCATTAGTTCCACTATTTTTAACATTTGTGTACCTTTCTAATAAACTTAAGGCTTTGCAGCCTCATAGCGGATACCTTATTAATTATAATAAACTTACAAATATACAAATATACTGGACGGTGCAATAACATTATTTCAACCCTTAATTTCATCTAATCCTTCACACGTCTAATCGTCACACGGTATTTATCATCTGGTGCTCTTTAACTTATAACTCTTATTTAAACAGAACCTTACAACACCATAAAACTATAATAAAATGGAATTTAGCGAAGGGAGCTGTCTGGGTCTAAAGAGAAGGAACAGGTAGCTGACCAACGAGTTTTGCTAGATTGGTCTTGTGAGGGTGAAATATATCTTGGAAGGAGGAAAGGAATTGTGCGTTGAACATAAATTGAACATTGGACTATGAAACTGAGGAAACCCATACCACTGAAGTGCAAATTTTATCCTTCCAAGGTTTTATCAATAAGAAATTTGCTATAACAGATTATGTTATCACCATTGGGAACGTCAATATTTTATTATTCATATTCATATTTTATTTTAAAGGCTGAGGATAAATATAGTGGTAAACTAGGCAAAATCAATTTCTCTTTGAGTGATAACCAAAAAGAATACTTTTCCATGAATCAACAATCAGGAATTATCACAACGAAGCAGAACTTCGTACTCATGCACTCGGAAGAATTCTTCAGACTAGTAGTAATAGCCAGGAATAATCGAAACAGTACCAAAAACTTCTAACGGACTTAAACTTAGCTCATCTATAATCTGATCAACTCTACACCGCTAAAACTCTCTTGGAGTATGGTTTGGAACTGTTCTTTCCATGAACCGATGAAATTGACAAATCCAGTTGATGTCGCAGATAATGAAGATGTCTCATTTCCTATTTTAGTAAATATAATATCCTATTACTTGCAAAAAACTAGGTGACCATCACCTCATATTTCCGTTAAGTTCATTTCATGTCACGGTAAGAACATATTATAACTAGGTATGTAAATTGAAGGCTTTTTAGACTAATAGCGGACATCTTATTAATTATAATAAACATAATTAATTATAATAAACAATGACATTATTTATTGTGCCTTCATAGCCTTTACTTCATCTTGTCCTTATTGTCACACGATATTTATCATCTTGTCCATTGTTATATTTTAAACAGTACCTTAAAACACCATAAAACTATAATATAATGGGATTTAGCGAAGGAAGCTGTCTGGGTCTAAAAAAAAAGAAGAACAGAAGGCTGAGCAACGAATTTTGATGTTGTGGGGACGATATATGTCTTGAAAGGAGGAAAGGTGCGAAATTGAGCGTTGAATTTAAATGGAATATTGGACTACGAAACTGAGGAAACCTATTTATTTGAAGTGCAAATTATGTGCTTCCAAGAAGTTATTATCAATGTTGGGGGCGTTAATGACAATGCTCCATATTTTATTTTAAATGCTGAAATATAAATATAGTGGTAAACTAGGCAAAATGAATTTCTCCTTGAGGGGTAGTCAAAGTGAATACTTTTCCATGGACCAGCAATTAGGAATCATCACAACGAAGAAGAACGTCGAATCCATGGACTCGGAAGATCCCTTCAGATTAGTAGTAGCTAGGAAAAATCCAAACAATATCAAAAACTTCCATCGGACTTAAACTTAGCTCATCTATAATCTGATCAACTCCGCTAGCTCTCTTGGAATATGGCTTGGAACTGTTCTTTTCATGAAATATACATATCAAGTTGGAGTCGCAGATAAGGAAGAGGTATGATTTACTCTTTTAGTAAATGAAGACTAGAATGACCAATGGCAGATATCTTATTACTTGCGTTAACCTAAGGCGTTAACGCAATGAACAAGGTGACCAACACCTCGCATTTCCATAAGGTACATTTCGTGTCATAGTCAGAATAAGATGTCCTATTGGGACTAGGTATATACATTTTATCGGTTTCTTTGAGTTAAACCATTAAGTTTGAACAGAACCTCCAAACTGTCCCTCCAGGGGTGACAAACCCTCTTTCCGATATTGGTTATCCCGGATAGAATATCTATATGTGATACGAACCGCACCCGGTCCACAACGAAATATACAGGGGAGAACACGACTTATAGTCACTTACGATCGGTGGCAACTGAATTTATTACAAAAACGGATTTCTGAGGAAAACACCCCAAAGCTGACTCTAAATAACAATCCATAACAACAAGTTCATAGTTGTTATCATGACAAATACTACCAGTTCCGTTTGTACAAAACAATATATTTGTGATTCTTACTGTCTACTCTCTACTATCGTTAGATACTGTTGGCACAGGACAATGAAAGATGTATAAAATGAATTCAGGTTGAAATGAGGGAATTTATTGAACCAGGAAGCCAATAAAGATTAACTGTTGGTAGTAAGGATTTCGTAATAAGATCATCGGAAATAGGAATCTGAAAAGTAGACGCCACAAATGAGGAGTAGGTATCCTAATAAGCTCTAATATTATCACCACTGCAAAAATAGGTACATTATTGTCATTTTTATTGGGACATGGTATAAGTCACATTATTCCATTTGGTAATACCCTCATTTTCTCAACAATATTATTGACAAATTTATCCCCGAGTTCAAAAAGCTATCACTGCTTTAGACCATTAAAAACCGCAGAAATTAAGTAATAAAGGAAAATGGAACGATCCTGGACATAGAGTAGACTTATTTTATGGAACTTCTTCCCGAAGTTCTTTGGCCCCCTCCTTATGTAAAATTATATAAAATATTAAAGTCATTCATTACTTACTAACAGGCATCGCAATCCCATAACCTTTCGTATCCAACCATCCCCCAACTTGACGAAGATCACAATCCCTCTCCATTTCATACTCAATCGAGGAGCTTTCCATCAAAAACGCATATAACCTCTTCGAAGTCTTCACCCGCTTAACACCATCCTTGTTACTGTTCTCGTAGACCGTAGGCTCTGCAGACTGCATCTGAGCCCACATCCTATGATAAGTTGAGAAGTTGGAGTCCCTATAACATGAACAATCAAGAGCCTTAGTCTTAAGGAGAAAGAGGTAGTCTGTTCCAGGCGTACCTAAAGAACGAACAGGTAGCACCACCATTCACGCAACCGTACTTGATCTGCGTCTGCTTCGCCAGATCTTCGGCGTTTTCGATCGTCGGTCCCATGCGCTCCATGGTGAGAAAGGCGGCGAGATTGGCGGTGTACGAGGCGCACATGATTAAAGAGAAGAACCACCACATGCCCGCGATCATTCGCGTTGATATACCCCTGGAGGGACAGCATCGGTTTAATATTCGGGACGGCGAAGCACGCGGATTCGGCGTATCAAAAACGGGGAGGTTGGGCCGATTCCGATTAGAGATGGTCGGATTCGAAGAATATCGAGCGCGTCTAGCGACGGGGACGACAGCGGCGTCGTCATCATCGCCGCGCCATCATCATCCCGATCATCAGGTGCATTGGAATGTGAGCGATGCACGTCGGCACGTTAAATGTTTGAAATGCGCACCGAACGTAAAAAAAAAACAACGTTCGGGAGTCGCGATCGCTTTTCGTTTTGTTTGCGCTCAGCGTCTTCCGAAAAAATACCGAACGCATGACGAGTGCACTACACCGTACCACTGAGTAAACAGAATTAAATAAAAAATGTAGACACTATATCAACACATGGATAATCATCATACAAATCTCTTCGTTCCTACCTCATGTTTCAAGAAATATCTTAAAAATTGAACTATTTAATTTTCATTGAAGGCAAACAAATATACTTGTCAAATTTCCCGCGCAAATTAATTGAATGCATGTTTGCCAACGGGCAATGCCAGATTAGAAAAACATTGAAGAGGGGAATAAGTTTGAGAAGACTCAAGGACCTTAATTACCTTGAGGATCCTTCTAATTCAGGAATTGGAATCTCATAATAATTCCTAACCGAGCAGCAGTAGATTATGGTATTTTGGGAGACCTAGGAACTGTATTAACTTCTTCTATATAGGGGATCTCAATTTTTTATTCGTTTCTCGAAAGTATCTAAAGTTTAAAGAAGTATGGCTAAGTAGAACCATCTCAATGGAGTAACTCATGTGCCATGGCCCGAACTGGTGGGACCCATGAGTTACTAATGTTCTAAGTTTCAGATGTGAATTACTAAGATCTAAGGTCTGTTTATTTGGGACTTTTTAGACGTGAGTCAAAATTGCCCTAAAGGGGATCTCCTACCTCTATAACAGTGCCGTCTACTGTCACCTAGACCGTCACCTGCCTAGTGTATCTAACGGATAATCAGCCAATGCAACACCCTTGTAACACCAATGTAACACCCTTCAAATACAAATCTTCAATCGAAGACCTTTCCACTAAGAAGGTTTGGAACTTCAAATCTTCAACTAGTAGAACCCTTCATGGTCCTTCTAATATGTAGAATCAAAACCAAATAAAAAGTATATCCTCTGGTCACCCTATTTCTTTACTAAATTCCTTTCGTTCATACATTTGTGTAGATCTCTCGGAACTTATTTGAAGAGACTGTAGAAAATTAAGGTAACCAGTCGTCAACTCGTCCAAAGGTAAACATACAGCTCCGTCGAAAGGAACGATGCGGACTGAGTAAGAGATGAAAAGCACCGCGGAAAAAAGGTAAACCGAAACAAACACAACACCGGCTCCTCGATGTTTGACAATTTGGTGCGACGATCAATATTTGCGTAAATGTTTAACAAGTGCGTAAGACCGAGGCGCGTTTGCACACACGTATCGTTTGTCTTGTTATCCAGCTCCCTGATTGTTCTCTTCATTATCACCCGTCATTTACGGGAATTAACCGCTGCTAATTGGAAAAATGCTTCGCTAACTAGGCTCTACCTATTTCTGATCATTTTGACTAACCTTTAGTTATTCTTGTAAAATCTGGTATTAAATTGGTTTCTCATTTCTTACATAACTTGGTTGTTTTCATTGAGATGGTTTTGCATGTGTTGATTTAACTAGGTTCCACTTCCTTCTGGTCAACTTCTTCCTAGAATAGGTTGAAATAAGGAATGTACAGTGAAATATAAAATTGTGTACCAAGTAGACCATGTATGATTGAAACAATTTTCTGGTACCCTTGTTGTTGGACGAAGAGTGTCTTCCTAAACAAGTTGTTGCCACCCCTCGTGCATTTGAAGTGCATACAGAAAACTACTATTTTGTTCTTTCTCGGGTCAAGTTGTAGGAACTAATCGATTCATGATGCTATGAAAAACTCTAAACTAACAAGGGTTATTGGACTCTTTATGGTCAACTTGATCCTTTACCTGGTCTCCTAATCTAATCTTACAAGGGGAGGTTCACCTCGTGGCTAGTTCAAATTTTAGGAATAACATTTTGGTCCTTTGAATGAACTTGCTGAATTGAGATGATACTATGATGACTAGGCCTATATGATTACAAAATGGTGAGATGCTAATGAAAAATGTACACTAGGATCAGGGAAGAAGGTAATCTGATCCGTCGAAGGTAACCAGAAGGTAATCTGAAAGTAACAAAAATCCTTTACCTAGTGATGGTCCTTCAAGTACATAGAACCAAAACCAGAAAAGAAGTCATGGACTTGTACTCGCCACGCTCTGACTTACAATTAGTGATAGTAATACGAGTACCTGGTTTGGCTATGGGCGACTGCGATTTTTAATTGCGATGCCAACATCTGAAGTCATTAGAAGTCAATACATTTAGAATATAACGAACTCTCTACAGACTAATTACATACTGAACATATTCTATTTGTATATTTAGTGGAATTGACAATTTACATCGAACATGGAACTAACTGGTCTCCGAAACTTTAGACCAACTGTGATGGTACCCTCTATAGAATTGAGACTTAATATAGAAAGCAAAATATTTCATTAATTAAGTTCCTTATTTTCCTCTGATATGATCGTAGTTGGTACTCTGAGATGGCTTCAGAAATATCAGTGAAATGTAATTGATAAATACAAAATTGTACCCTAGGTAGGTTTTGGACTATCTAATATAGTTGTTGGTATTGGTATTGATCGGATTCAAGTTATAAGAAGTTTATGATGCACTGATTAAATTCAGGACTCATCCCATCTTATCTCAGTTGAAAGAACCCGAAGACGGTAATACCAAATGTTACCAAATGTTTTGTTTTAGTCGTCACGGCCTCATATATTAAGATTTATTACTAAAGAAGAGTTATAAATCAAATATTTCGAAAAAGTATCGAACGATTCGCGATTGCAAGCGACTATTGGTGACTTGCTCCTCACCAATAGTGCCCCTAATAGCACCGTGCCCAAAATTACCGTTTCCATCCTAGTCATGTTATGTACTATTTCATCTCATGAAGTAAAGAAATGGCAAGTATCTTCTTTCCTAAAGTCGAAACCTCGATTTTTTTTCGCTGAAGATAGGAAGAATATCAGAAAGAATCTAAATTTCTGTTATCGACAAAATAAAATTTTACATGTCTAAGTAATTAAAAGAAAATTCTAACCGGAAAATTGAGAGTTTGGTGAATTCCATTAGAGTCTTGTAGGTAAAATATTATCTAGTTCATATAAAGTGAATTTTCAACGGAAAAAAGGTTTCAAATCTCGCAATGCGTCTATAAAAATTTCATACGCGTAGCAACGCGCCGCGGCATGGGTTTCGAGCTCGGTCGGGAGGAAAAATAAAAGCAACGAAAGCAAAGCGAAGAAGGTAAAACGAATGGCGGACGATTATTACCCGCGTACGCTAAGTACGACGCTCGGCTCCACACACGCGTGCGCGTCGGCGAAGGATGAAAGGGTTCCGAGAAGGAGCGCGTGCCGCGCCGGTCATATGGTCATAGTTTATGACACGCTGACCGCTTCCTCTTCGCGGGGCCGCGCGGCCGGCGCGACTCACAAAGGCGCGATGCCGCTCGTGCGCGAGCACGACACACTCAGCCATACGCGCACCGCGTGTGCAATGATTGCACTTGTTACTCACCTATGCGCACCTAAGCGTACTCGCGAAATCCTCCACCCGACGCACAAGACAATGGCGATTGGATAATCGAATGCGTTTGGTACACGTGCGCTGCATCGCGATGCATTAACATCTCAATATGAGTGCTAACAAGGTTGGTCGGCAGAACCGAAGCTTATTCGGGGAATACTTTGTATTAAGTCTCAAATCAATAGAGGGTACCAAGAAAGT
>WSZQ02034059.1:3351-15214 GCA_019419845.2 Weissflogia rhopalogaster | reverse complement strand
AATTCAACCATTTACAGAAATGTCTTAGGTGATCTAAGGTTACCAGCAACGAGATTAGTTGAAATGAGGTCCTGAACCAAGTCAGTTCCAGTTCTAATGTGACCAAGATTACCAAGAATCTGGTCAGAAAGAGGTCATACTTGGGACAGTATTTTATAAAGGGTACCACAAAGTTGATATGAGAAAAGTATAGAACCGTTGCGGCAACTTTTTACCGCTCATAATAATTTTGTCTCAGACCAAGGTCTGATACGATGTCAAGGACCCTTCCGTGCCCAAGAATCTGGGTAACATTTGATATTACCTTCTTAATTCGGCTTCGGGTATTTTCAAATAAGAGCTGATGGAAGGAGACATGAATTTTTAACCAGTAACAAGATTAGTTGAAATATGGTTATGAACCAAGTCAATGCAACATTTTCCAGTTGCATGGCAATGTGATCAAGATTACAAAGAACCTGGTTAGAAAGAGGTCCTTAACATACTTAGGACAGTATTTTGCAAAGGGTACCAACAAGTTGAAATGAGAAAAGTATAGAACCGTTGCTGCAACCTAGTACCGCTCATATTAATTCTGACTTCGACCAAGGGCGGAGCACTCATCGATCGATGTCCAGAGCCCATCCTTGTCCAATAATTTGGGTAACATTTGATATTATCTTCTTAATTTGGCTTTGTCGCTATAATTAAGATCTCGTACTCCTCACTTTCCCAAGTCCTGAATAAGGAGGAGGGTTGGTCAATGGACCTGCAACTCATTCCTGTAAAAGAACCTCATATGCTAATTTCATACGGCCAGACCCGATCAGGCTGGGGCAAAGCTAACGTGTCCAGAAGGCGTTAAACACTATACAACCGATAAACAGAATTCGGCTTCAGGTACTTTCAAATAAGAGCTGTTGGAAGGAGACCTGAATTTTTAACCAGTAACAAGATTGGTGGAAATATGGTCCTGAACCAAGTCACTGCAGCAGTTGCATGGCAATGTAACCAAGATTATCAAGAACCTGGTCAGAGAGAGGTCCTTAACATACTTAGGATACCAACAAGTTGAAATGAGAAAAGTATAGAACTGTGCTGCAATTTTTTGCCGCTCACAAATTTGATATCACCTACTTCGGCTTCGGATACTGTCAAATGAGATTTGTTGGAAGAGTAAATTCGACGGAGGGTATCAAGAAAGTTGGTTAAGAGAGACCAAGGGCCTTTCTGGGGAATATTTTTCATTTTGTATGATCTCTCAATTCGATCAAGAGTATCAAAAGGTTTGTCCAGAAGTCGAGGGTATTAGTAATTCAACCTTTGGGAAAATATTCTAAGACATCTAAGGATACAAAAGAGATAAGTTGAAATGAAGTCCATCTAGTCACTGCAACATTTTCCATTAGCATGTTTAAATTACGTCTGCCTTAGATAGAGGGCTGAACACTCGTCGATCGTAGGGTCCAGAGTTCCTGCCCAGGACTATGGTAATATGTTATTTGGTACATTTCAATAGTTGCTTGTTGAATGCATTTCCTCACGATTATGACGCACGCTTTCTACCAACCTCTTCTTAAGGTATAAATATTTATAAATCGAGGCCATGACGACCGAAAACTAAAGTACATGCGATAACGCGTTTCATTAGTGGCTTCTTCGAGAGTGTTCCAAAGGATTTTGACGCACGCTTGACGTTTTTGGAGCACGCTTACATCAAAACGCTTGTTTCCACCCACCCCATCGTGCTAAAGTCGCATTTCGATGCATACTTACGAACAATTTGTTCAAAAACATCTTGGAAGGTTTTACAAACACGTTTTATATAATACAACATCATAACGTCAAAAACATATTTCCCAAAATTGAATTTACGACAAATTCAAATTGGGATCAATTTGACTTATTCTTGTGTTTTTCCTGTTGTTAATCTGTCATCCGTCATATTTATCATATTAAACTTACTTGGGCAGAATATCGCATCCTTGCGCCATCAGGGAACCGAGCGTCAGCCACAGGCAGTTTTTCATATTCCAGATGTTTTCCAATTCCTCCGGTTGCTCGTTGCAGGGATGCGGATTCTCCCAATCGCCCGGAGCGAATCTGTAAGCATGGCATCTAGACGAGGCGAGCACAAATCAAATAAAACACGCAATTACCGTGCGACTAAATAAATAATGAGTGAAATGAGCAAATATGCCGTCGCCATATACAGCCAGATATCGAGTGAGAGTGGATGCATGAACGAGAACAGCTCAGGCGGCGCCTTCACTTGCTTGCTGAAGAGAATGCTAATCCCTAAACAGCGTCGGAACCGAAAAGAAAGAAATTGGAATGAACGGAAATGCACAAGAATACGGGAAAATCGAGAAATAGAAATATTGTATTACCTAGGGTCATGAAAGGCATTGTGAAATCGACGGCTGTACGGCGTTCGTAGGTTATTGTTAGGTCGCACACTGCCAAATCAGCTTTCTAGAAATATGAAATAATGTTGTTGTGAATGTAGTTGTTTACAAAATTGCCATTCGGTTGGTGATATAATCTTTTCTCTTCCAATTTTGCCCAGTTCTAAATTAATTTCTGTTAATGTCCCCTTAATGATGACTTACAAGGTAATTTTTGAGGTTGAGTGAACTTTGGAGTGAAAACCGAATTTAGGTTACCCGAGTTCCAATTTAGAAGTTCTAGTTTAATTTCAAAAAAGTCCACTAAATAATGACTCATTAGTTTATCTTTAACATTTGGTTTCACATATTCCAACTGAAACTCGGGTTTAGTTTACCTGATTTGCAATTTTGTAGTTCTAGTTTAATTTCAGTAAATGTTCACTAAAAGTTGACTTCTAAGTTTGTCTTCGAAACTTATCTTATATCTTTATATCTTCGAAATGTAATTCGAGTTTAGGCTACCCGAGTTCAAATTTAGTCATTTCCGTAGATGTCTATAATATGATGACATAAGGTCATCTTGGAAGCCGGGTTCGATAGCTTCTAATTGAAATCCGAATTTAGGTTATCCGAATTCCAATTTAGTAGTCCATGTTTAATTTTAGAATAGTCCACTAAATGATGACTTATTACTTTATCGTTAAAATTTGTTTACACGGATATTGAAATTGAAACCCGAGTTTATATTAACTGTTTTGAAATGTAATAGTTGGAATTAAATTTCAGTAAATGTTCATTAAATTTTGACGTTTAAGTTCATTTTTGGAACTAGATTTAACAACTTCTCACTGAGACCCCAGATTAGCTTCCCCGAGTTCTAAGTTAGTAATACTAGTTTAATTTCAGTAAATGTTCACTAAAAGTTGACTTGTAAGTTGGTCTTCGAAATTTGGTTTGATGACTTTGAAATAAAATTCGAGTTTAGGCTACCCTCGTTCAAATCTATCATATTAATAGCCAAAAGGTTATTTTGGAAACTAGCTTTGATAGCTGCCAACTGAAACCCGAATTTAGGTTACCCGAGTTCCAATTTAGAAGCTTTAGTTTAATTTCAAAAAGGTCCACAAAATGATAAAATTATTAGTTTATCTTTAAAATTTGGTTACGCCTATTCCCACTAAACACGGGTTTATATTCCCCGAGTTCCAATTTGGTACTTTCAGTCTAATATCAGTAAATGTACAGAAAATATTAGTTTATAAGTTCATCTTTGAAATTTGGTATAACCAACACCCACGTAAACCCGGATTTAGGGTATCCGAGTTTCAAGCATAAACCTGATTATTATAATTAGTATAACGTTTCTTCAAGTCCATATTTTCTCAATTTCTTTATTTCTATCAACAACCTGAACATACTTTGATCTATTCTAGTGAAATCCGGGTTACGGATTGGTTTGACATATAACAACTGAAACTCGAGCTTAGGTTACCTGAGTTCAGTTTAATTTCTGTAAATGTTCAAGAAATGATGACTTTTTAGTTCGTCTTCCTATGACAAGCACCTACTGATACCAGAGTATAGGTTATCCCAGTTCCAATTTCGTAATTATAGTTAAATTACAGTAATTGCCCAGTAAAAAATGATGACATCTGCCCATCTTTGAAACATGATTTGAAAAGTACCAACTGAAATCCGAGTTTAGGTTAGTCGAGCTCCAATTTGGTAGTTTTAGTTTAATTTTGGTAAAGTCCACTTATTCAAGATTTATAAGTTTATCTTTGAAACTTGCTGTGACAACTTCCAACAATAAGAAAATCCGAGTTTAGGTTACTCGAGTTAAGTTTACTTGTTAACCTGCCTGTAGACAACCCCAGTATTATTCCTGAGTTTAAAATGTTTTTTAAGTGTATCTTCTATCCGAGTTCATTGCATGTGACAATGTGTCTTTGAAACAATGGTAAGTTCGAATTTCATGAAGGAAAAAACTCAAGATTCCTTCCCCAGTGGGAAATCTCTCCTTTCCATTTCTACTCGTTTCTAATATTCGAAAGTCAGTAGTAGATGTTCCTATGTTCCTAGAGTGTCTACAATCTGAATTCAGGTATCCGAGTTTTACTACGAGTACCTGAGAACTTAACAAAAATATACTTCATGGTCCAGCTGAGCAGCCTAGTGGTACCGTCTCGGCCTACCACGTAGGAGGACGGGGTTCGATTCCCCGAGGAGGGCAATCCACCGGGTGAATTATACTTAATAATTCAACCACTACACACCTCACACACTACAACATTCAACATTATTCAACATTAAAAACATTCAACACCCAACATTCAGCACACAAATATTCAACATGCAACATTCAACACTCTATAATTCACAACAACAAACTCACAAATTGTAAATACACACAAATAAAATTGTAATAAAGTTGATAGCCACTAAAATATATATATACTTTTTTTTTTAATTCATGACATTGTCATTAATTAATAAAGATAATGTGCCATAATTTTCAAAACTTGGTAAACTATGTTATCCTAAAATCAGGTTTTAATGAAAATCAAATTCTAATTCCATAACAGTTAGGAATAAGAGGTAAATTTCCTCAAATTACTCATCGTTAGTTATTGTTAAATCTTCACTGAAACTCAAGCCTGCAATTAGAGAACCCGGATTTGAATTTAACAATATGCATTAGTAACTTAGAAATAATTAAGAACTATGTTTTATGTAAATCACAAGATCTTGTATAGACAGTCTTTTAATGATTGGGGTTAAGTTATCCTCTTCTTTTCGCTTGTAATCATTCGGAATAATTCCAGTGAATATCAAATAAGCGGTTTCTTGGAAGCTTATCTTTAAAATAGGCGCCGTTAAATATTCAGTGAAACGCGAGTTTCGGATAACCGAGTTTTATTCCAACGATATCTTCGAAGGTGCTCTTTTGACATGTTAATAATGCAATGTGGCTTTTGAATGTTTGCAGTCCAATTATCATCGGATACATCATGGTTTTTCATTTAATCATATGCAATTCAAGATTATTTTGAGTTATTAACTACTAAATCACTTCTGGGAAATGTGGTTACTTGACAATCAAACTTGGGTATCATTACCATTGGACTCGAGTGTGAATTCAACTATAACGACTATAGTCTTTGAGAACAGTAAAGAAAGAAGAATTGATTTGAAATTAAATCACAATGCGCGTTAACGTGACAATGTGTTTGCACTTGGTGAAAAAAAAACAACAACAACATCAAGAAGAAAACAAGTTGCTGGCGGCGGCACGGGCGTCCATCCACAAGGAGAAGAAACGCGCGCACGTGCCCAATTTAGTTGTATTAAAGCGCACGGTGCGCGAACGCGCGTGCATTTTTTTTGCGGCATCATTTGTCGTTGTGTATTTCCACGTTCGTTGGCCGCGACCAATGGAAAGCACCTCACGAGACGCACCGCGTCTTCGCCGCCGAGGTTGGCAAAGCGGGCCGCCGCGCGCGAAGAAGAAAGCGATGCCGCGTGCGCCGGCAATTTGCCGCGGCGGCCGTAGATCAAAAGAATTTCTCAGTCGTGTTAATCAATTAGTCGCAATTGATATTGAAAGCACCGCGGAATGTGAAAAACTCCAATTACGCCGGGCGCTTGATTAAAAGTCCACGGTGGCTAATTATCCGCCGGGGCATCTCGTAATGATGATGATCGCGGCTGGTGGACCAGAGAGGTCGTTAGCGGGTTAGGTGGAGAATGTCGGTAATGTAGAGCACGCACTAGAACGGCTGGAGAATATATCTGTCTATTCCGTTCTTTCGTTTTGTAGTTGTAGTTGAATTGTAGTAGAATTTTGAAATATCTAACCTACTCATTAACCTACTCATTTTTTTGTATTACACTTATACTCCTTGATCATTTTCAGGTCTATCTTAGTGCTTCCGACCTATATCATGATCTTCCCGAATCGAATCTAACTTCACTTACCCCAAAACTCAGCAGAGACCAGAGAGGTCCTTAGTGAGGTCCTTTATGAAAAGAAAATCGGTGCTATATGTTTTCGTTTTTCATTTTGGGCTAGAGAGTGTACATGTTATGTTTTTCCAACTCCGCAGGTCCATGTTCAAGACATGAAACACCGGGGTTTCCAATCTTTTTATATTGCACCTACGCTAGTCTACTCTTCTTGTTTTATCCAACTTTTCTCTACTGCTTTCTTACTGGTTCTTAAAAAACGTATTCATCTTGGTTCAACACTGTGATGATGCAAAAAACATTGAATGGTCCTCGCAGTCCTCCCAAAGATAGTCTCTAGGAGGCTGATGTAAAGTTGATGAAAGACCAGCTACATCGCGTGATGGGTGAACAAACTTGACATATGAGAATATGATTACCGTACTTGCAAATAGATGCTATCCTGAATCCTTATGTGGACGCTCCTTGCTGAACTATAATTTTGACAATACCGTTCATACCACTCTAAAGTTTTCAACTCTCTATAGACTAATCTGGTTTGCGCCAACTAAACTATAAGAAATGACTGAACTGTAGTACAATGATTAAATCCCACTCTCAGGTGGAGTGCGTTGCGCACTGGTTATACACAAGCGTTGTAATGCAAAGGTCTCAGTCCGATTCTCGGTATAGCTATAATTAAAATCTCGCAATCCTCACTTTTCTAAGGCCTGAATAAGGAGGAGTGATTATGTGCCTATAACTCTTTCCCGTAAAAACGCATATGCAACTAATGTACGACGAGACCAGATGAACCCGATTCATCGCTAAGGACTTGGAAAATATTTGGAAAATAACGGCAATGTAGAACTGATCTGTAAAGTTCTATTCCGTTGCCTTCAATTTGAAGCTTGAGTAATAGCATGAGCTTAGTAATCTAATCTAATATTTTCTCACAATATTATCCTAGCGAACCTATGACTCTAGTGTCAGTTGCTGACCCCTGCAAGAGACAAACTCTTGCTTGGAGGCATTTGCATGGAGCATGTAGAAAATTTAACGGAGAGAGTTCTCCGTAAGCATTGTTCTCCCAGGATATAGTACAATAAGAAAATTTGACGACTTCAGAAAGGGTCACCATCACTGACCCATCGTACATCGAACTCTCTTCCTGATCCTGTATAGTTCTATAATAAGGTATACTAGACTACTTTTGTGAAACATGCTTTTCCCTAATCCAATGCTGACAAGAGGTAGAACAAGTTGAGATAACTTTACTTCCATGAATATGTTTGACACACTTAGTAACAGTTATCCAAAATTAAATACCTCTTTTTTTCTTGTATCTTGTCAGTATAATTAGTTGATTATGATTGGACAGGGTGCACAATATAAAAATAAAATCATCGAATCAATGTTCTAATCCAAGTAAACATGGTTTGACCACGAATAGTGATGGCGAATCTATGACTCATGAGTCAGTTACTAACCTACGCTCTTGACTGGTCTTTTAATAGTCCCTATGAGAGTAGGGGATTTGACCGACGAGCTAAGGAAGGTTCCTCGTCTTTTAAGAACCTGTTAAGAACTATGACAATATGATTTATTTAATAGACCAAGGAGAAGAATACTGAGATATTTGGAAGATGTAAACAATGTTAAGTATGTCCCTTAGTCAATAGTGCACATATCAGTCCATTCCTTAAATTGGTCTTATGGGGAATGTATTCCCATCGAATATAAATATATATTCACATGCAGTGTAATGCATATTCCAACCGTCACACCTGCAAGCTGGAGTGTATTACTACCAGGCTATTTCTATCTCTTTCCTATACTAACTTTCCTGCCTTTCCACACTTCTCTCTTCAGATTTCTGAACACCGAACTTTTAACACTGTTGTCAAGCGTGACGGCTTGCCCACCTCGGTCATTTGGTCTTCAACCGCACTACAGTTCGTTTCCAATCACACAAGGCGCCCCTCATCTCTTCTTGTGCGCCCGGCAGATGTGGCATACCTCATCTTTGATAACATGAAAGCAATATACGTTTGTGATTCCAACCCCTGAACAACATCCTTTCTCAGTCTTATTGTTGAAGCCCTCGTAACTATTTCCACTAATTCAGAGGTGCCCAGTCCGCGAACCTGGCTCCGGTTTAAATTTTGTTGTAGTCGTTCTATCTCTGACTCTATATTACCTTCCCTCTCTACATTCTGTTCTAGTCTGTTCTATTTACTTCTGCTTTAGTCCAACCTAAACTCACACTGTCTGTGTGTCTTGTACAATAACCTATATAAAGCCTAACCTAGTGCACATTACTCGTAGATACCTTATTCTACTCTACCCTAAATTATTCTGATTAATGTCCGAACTTGTATACTCTGAATAAAGGAAAGTACAACAAACCTTCCTGTTATAGACTTACATGGTGTTCATTCCATTCCTTTGTAATCCATAATTTTATATAAGAACAGACTCCCTAGACCATGGGGATTTGACCAATGACCTAAGAAAGATTCGCTGTCTCTGATCTAGAAGTAGTTTTGAGTACTATGCCAATATGATTTTTCTGATGGAATATAGAAGTGTATAGTGAGTTATGTAGAGGATGTGGGAAAAGCCAAGTATGCACCTTAGTCAACATTGCACATATCAGTCCATTCCCTAAATGGGTCTTATGGTTAAAACACTCGTGACTGTTTCCAGGAGTTAATCTAGAGGTTCCCAACCCTCGAACCGTAGCTTGGACACATCAGGTTTAACCTATCGTATAGTCATTCTGGCTCCAACTCTATATTACCTTCTCTTTCTACATTCTGTTCTAGACTGTTCTATTTACTTCTGCTTTAGTCCAGTCTAAACTCTATCGTCCTCTGTTTTGTACCTATATAAAACATAAAACCTATCCTAGTGCATATTACTCGAGGATGTCCTATTCTACTCTACCTTAACCTAGTCTGATTAAAACCTAACCTTTTATGATCAGAATGAAAAGAAAAGCATCCCTGTGAAGTCCAGTCTTAGACCGATAAATAAAGCAACCATTTCGTGGAACAGACCTCCCTGTTAAAGACTTACATGGTGTTCATTCCATTCCTTTGTAATCCATAACTTTATATAAGAACAATAGATCAACTTAGCATATTCTGTTAAACTGTACATAACTCTACCCAGTACCATCTATCCTAGTTTGTCCCTCTATCGTACCTTTTTCTCTCATACTTTTCTTTAAAAGTAACACTTTAGATGAGGATAATGAAAAAATGGAATAAAACACATTGGTTATTCTTAAGCAGGATAAATAAATCTCAACTGGTGAATTTAGGGAAATCAATAAGTAGTTAGCTAGGAAATTACTATAATATAGAACTCGCACCCTATCCAGAAGCGCACGAATTAGTCCATTCCATTCTCTTGTCTTGTAGTTGAAGCCCCCATAACTATTATCCGGAACCAGCTCGAATTTGTACGTGAAGTTGAGTATCTCACTAATCCCAGCGATGAGATCCATAGAATATCCCTCAAAACGATCATTCCCCTTCAGTCTCTCGCCGGGCTTCGGCTCCTTGTACATCAAATAAGGAGCTCCAAGTCTTAAACATTCCTAGTTATAAACTCACAGCCTATGATCATAAACATCTTCAATTTAAGAAGAAAAAACGCTTAGTGAACAATGAAACATTTTTTCTTCAATCCAAATAAGTATCCTTCTTCTAGTGGACAAAAGATGGCGTTACCTGGAAGTAACCCGGAAGATTTTCTGACTAAGTTGTTGCACAATCTCCAGCTGGCGCTCGTGTTGGCTGAATGTGAACGCAATCAAATTCGGCGTTTTCGAGTTCCACGTGCCCGTTTTGCGAATGCCCTCCGCCGTCAGCTCGACGATCTGCAGCTCGAATTCGGTGCGTCGACCCAATCGGTCGAAGCGGATGTGGCCGGAAAGTGGGCCCGGAATGGCGCCCATGTTAAAGTCTCTCTAATCACAACAACAATTTCCTATGAAATTTGCATAATTCAGCGGTTAGCTGAAGCACGAAGAGCAAACACGGCAATCCTAGTCGCGATCAAATAATCTCGACGCAAGATTAGTATTATTTTGCGTTGAATAATTCCAGAGTAGCCGCTTGCATAATTTATGCACTCATTTGGTGAAATATATATTAATGCATACGGGCGAATAATTAGCAATGTAATCATAACGGGCGGTTATGATAGTAGGTTATAATTGCAGTTAGTTACATTTACTGTTTTCCGACAGTTATAGCTGGCATTAATAGATGTCGTTAGTGCAACCTGCTATGTACAGCTGCAAAACGGAATTAACCGATTTACTTACGACTTTAAAGAATTCAGTGAGTCGCATTCCGTCTCTAAACTTTTCCTCTTCTTCATTGCAACTTAATGAAGGTGTTACAATGCGTTGGGCACGATCCAATTCTTTGTAAACCGTTCCAAAGAAGTTAACGGCATCGTATAAGAGCGCCGCGTCTATCTGCAACCCAATACACTTCGCATGAATTTACGAATAAATCTATGAAATGAGGTTAGAGTTGAATAATCCAATGTAGACCATCAAATTAAATCAATTATGAATTGTTATCATTGGGAATAATTGAGCGTTATTTGCAATTTATGTTTGCTGCATTTTAGAATGGAGAGAAATTAAATAAACTGTTTAATTATGTACAATAAACTTGGTAACTACTATTAATAATAGATAATTAACATTGGCATTAATTATTCGAAATATCATATTCTGGCGCTCAGGCTTTTACCCCAATTTTATCGACGCCAATTTTGGTCCTCCTGGATGCATATTGCGGCGCAGTGTGCTCGGCCGTATGCCACCAATCATGCACGGCGTTGCGCACATCCTTCCGGTTCGGTTCAATCAACCGCAGCATGGTTATATTCGCTCGGGAGTGTCTGTAGTTCTCAAAGTTTAAAATATGTGCATCCTGGAATGCGAAATACCTATTTTGCATTAATGCAATTTCAGTTAATCTCAATTTAATTAAGAGGAAATGCATTATTTATGATGTAACGTGAACTGCTTTCATAATATGCTGCCTAATTTCTCATAATCTCGTTTAAATTAATCTAACTTCATCCATTCCAACATAATATAGCGTTTCATTCATTATTAGCGTTACAAGTATGTCGTCCTTTATTGTAATTGTATAACGTCATTTCTTCAACCGCTCTAAAGTTAAGTACAAAATCTAGTTGCACAGGTTTATTAGTGGTTCTTATGGAAGGTGAGTTTTCGAGTGTAGCATCTGTGAGTTACATATATTACTCACAAGGAGAGTGTTGCAATTGTCCAACACCAAATTGAATGAAACTTTTTGTACGTGTAGTACCTGTATAGAAATAATTTGTGTTACCGGGATTTTATGCCGTTTTGAGCCGTTTGCTCAAAAACAATTTTCAAAGTTTGGCCACAAATAAGTCATGATATATATTGCTTTAACGGCACGCTTTGTCGCATCGGTTTCGTGGTGCATTCGTTGGAGCGCTCGCCTCATGATCCAAGATTTGCTGGT
>WSZQ02033948.1:19338-32149 GCA_019419845.2 Weissflogia rhopalogaster | reverse complement strand
TCTATAATATAAATTGAACAATATAACAGGTTATGAGCCTGAATATTAATAAATGATTATTGTAAATCAAGAAGAGTTAATTATGAAAAGGTTTATAAAACCTAAAAATCGTTAAATTTAATTCTCTGAACATGGATATAGAAATAGTTATATAAAATATAAAACTAATTTGAGTTTTCAACAATTTGATCCACACGTATTATTCATATTAGAAAATATGAAAAGTGGTATGCCCATTGAGGAATTTCCTTAGCCTGCATTTTTTACATAATATTTCCTGGTGTTTTTATCCAATCACATCCGAAATTCAATCTGTATGAAGGCCGAAAAACTGAAAAACGATTTCCCATGCAGACACACCACTATCGCATCAACTGCGTTATAAATTTCATTCCATCCTCCCAACCCCAGACCCGTTGCGACGGCTGAGCGTAGTTATAAATCGTGCGCAGCTTTGGCGTTTCAAGCCGCCACCGCCCACCCCCCAGCAACTCCGAAAAAGCGGCATTCACCTCTCGGGCCCGTCATGCAGTCTGGCTTTTGTAAACGTGGCAAACCAGCGTAGTGGCGGCGGTGATGGCGTTGCTCTGCGCCGGATAAATGAATGGGCCCGAATTCGGAAAAACTTGCGCATACTGCGGCAAGTCGGGACAACTTTCCGCACAGCGCGCGAAAATTTATTACGCAATTACACTTTAGTGGCTGTTTCGTTATTATGTGCGTTCATTGCATTCACTGACACTAGCGGTGCGCGGTGGGCGGATAGACGAGTGCAAGTGAATGAATGGAAACGCATGGCAACGGCGCATTTCAGGCATTTATCTTGTTTCAATTTCGGATTATAGTATAGTTTATACGATCTGTTAACATTCATTAAATTCTAATTTAAATACGTCCAAATACGCAAAAGTTTATACTGAACGTTATGGTTAAACAATTGTTTAAATGATCTTTTTTAAATCATCAAAATCAGATTCCTTAAAAGTTCTCATAAAAAAAATAATGTTAATATATAACAACTAATTGTAAGCAAAACTTAATTCTTTCACTTGTTGCATTTTAGACGAATTATACAGCATTATATTAAATTAAAACCCCTTCATCTCTGTGCGACTACTTTCAAAAAAAGTCAGTGTGCAGTGAAAGATGAGCCAAATGCACGCAGGTAATTACACACACAGAGCCGAAGTGCGGCATCAACCAGCTCGTGTCGATTTCCAATTAAAACTTCGACGAGCTGAGGTGCAGACCAACCTAACGCAGCACTCGCATAGCATTAGCTTCACTCCGGACAGGCGGGCCGGATGCGAAACTTATGCGAACATTCCGAGACATGCTGGCGCGTAAATTGCGCCATCTATGCGGTCGAAAATGATTAAAGCGGACATGCGAGCTCGTGTCAAAATATGCCCGACATGTGGGGGTGATGTACGTCAAGAGCGTGTTTGATTGGAATGCGAAGTGATGGGAAGCCGCACACGGGTATTGGTAATCAATAGAGCCAAAGGATATTTGGGGTAGATTTTTTTTATTATTTGTATTCGGTCCGGAGACCTGGCCATCGACCTTCACTGGTCCTTCAGCCTGGATACATATGTTTATTGTGTTTGTGCCTATTTACAAGTTATTGAGATTTCATTTTTTTGATGTTGTTGTTATTATTGTGATGATGTGGCTTCTTGTTGTGTGCGAGTGGTGTCTTGTTGTGTGTGCGTGTTGTATTTTTTTGAGTTGCGCATTACGATTACTGAGTTGTGCCTTTTGTTGTCGGTGTGGATTAATATTGCGATTTTAAGAGTGTGTGAATTTGTAATGTGAATTAATAAACTGATTTTTAGTGTGAATTTATTTAATAATAAATTGACACTAGTGGGTTGCCCACCCGGGGACTCGAACCCCGTCCGACTGCGTGGCAGACCGAAACCTTACCAACTGAGCTGCCCAGGTGGACATTTGGGGTAGACTTGCTAGGATAGGTAATTATTATTACAGAAGAAACTTTGCAATTAGGTTCAAAGAACATCTAAGAATCATCAATAATTCGGGGAATCCCCAATGCTCGGCACTAACAGATCACCTCATAACCGCAGGTCACAGATGCACTTTGGAAAACCAAAATATCCTCCACATTTGTAGCAAGAGCGATAAACTCAACGCGTTGGAGGCGATTTACATAAAACGTGCTATAACCACCAAGAGCACATGGTCCTTAATGACCAAATAGAATTCCTTATAAACACACCTCTCACAGGCAATATTTTTACCTAAAAATTCTTAGTATATAAGCAATCTCCTAAAATTATAACTCATCAGTACCTGATGATGGCGTGGGCCGAAATGCGCATTGTACAATACAATATAAATCTGTAAAACATCAAAACATTCGTGTAGTGAATTTATTCTCAACAATTTCTACATAAATCTCTTTAAATATTAGGCCTTTTTAATTTTCTGGAAAAAGTCCCTAGGAATTGCCTATTATTCCTCTGTTTAGATTCAAATATATATTGTAGTTCATATATTTGAATACGAAAACCTTCATAGCCTTCCTTAAAATTAGAATGCTGTAGGAAAATTCTATATCATTACATATTCTGGTATCCCTCCATTTGCGTCTACTTCTTCTTCCTTACAACCCTTTCTCCTTTAGAGGGTTTTCTATTATTCTCTTCTTTGTCTCGACCTCGTTGATATACATGCCATGCGTGCAAGCGTAACAGACTTCAAGCTTTTCAAGCAGTAAACACACCTCCAGATCTGTAGGCACAGAACCCCTCCGCTGACCTACTTTGCGCAATTTGCGCCCGGTGCCTTGCGCCGTTGTTTGGACCGCATTATTGTTACACCCACGCGTGTAGAAACGTAGACACATACACCCACATGTGACATGCTCACAATACTGACAAAAATCCCACCCGGTCGTATTGTCATCGAAGCAAATATTTTAGTAATGCAGCGTTTTGCCAAAAAGCCACGAGCACACGTCGTGCATTCGCAAAACAAACGTTTTGTATGCATTCCACGAGTGCGTCGCGGCCAGGGTAGCGAGTGTGGGATTGTAAAAAGAGTCCTTTAAAAAGAGCCGAATGAGTGTGGAAAGGGGGGTGAGGGGACTTATTTGCGACGAGAGGGGCTCTTGAGTGGGTTTTGTCAGAGGCACACACGCGTCGAGTGGTTGCGCCGGTTGGCACTTGACCTCTTTTGCAATTTTTTTACGCTTTTTTTACTCTTGAGCTCTAAGGGTTTCGGTATGTTGTTGTTTGCTTGATGAGAACTTAAAAGTCTGGAGGTTTAGCCTTAAATTTTCATTTGCAGTGGTGAATTTTTTGAAAGCTGCTTATTTTTTATGTATTTCAACAAAAATAAATCTAAAGATAATACCGCGCATCACATTGGGACGATTTAGTGAAAAAGAGTTTTAAATCTATGCAGTGCCCTGTGAGCGATAAAAGATACACATTTCGCGTGTTTTTAACATGAGTTTTGTCATATTTATAATAATGATATCTAAATTAATGATACAACATAAAAGGGCTTAACTTTTCTACATAAATAATCAGTAGTTCGAATTTAACTTTTTTTCCGTTTAGCTATCAAGGGTACACTTTTGCTGACAATATGAAGGAGTCCAATGTATTTAACGAGTTAATTTCGACATATTCCCTATTTCCTAGTCTATCAAATAGAATATTGATTATTAATATCTTCCTTGTGCACGATCCCGGTTTTGGGGTGTACATGAGAGAGGGCAGTAGACTGCATTTAAATCTATATAACTAACAAGTTGCGACGCCATGAAATATCACTTGACAAAGGAGACGCGAATATCGCTCTATCATAAAAATCGTCAGAAATTACGCATAATATGTACATAATATGTGCCCTCCTATATATACTCCAAAATAAGCCAAGCAAGGTATTAAAAACCAATATACCATTTGATAGATTATGAAATTAGGAATATTCAGATATATAACTTGTGGAATACATTTAACTCCTTCATATCGTAAGTAACTGGCAAAGTTTACTCTTGATAACTCTGTGTAAAAAACGAACGTTTTAAATTTTAGCTATTGATTATTGATTTAGAAGGGTTAACCTATTTTATGGTGTATTACTCAATTGTATTGCATTATTATAAATACGATAAACATTATGATAAAGGTTAATTTATTATATTAATTCACATTAAATTCACACTAAATAAATTTACACTACAAATCCACATTCATAAAAAAGCCACATTAATTCACACATTCATCAAAAATCACATAATAAGATGCAACCCACAATACACTCCATGATGTACCAACATTCTATTACACATAACGCAACGTGTTAGTACACACATCACCATAATATCAACAACTATATCACCGTCAGCACAATAACAACAAAAAGTGTAAAAACAACATATATACATATCTTGCATCAGCAATAACAATAATGTTTGGCCGAGCGAGCCCAAAACTCGCATTTTTAGTGCGCTCAGCATGAGCCAGAGTATCGAAGATCGAGGCAACATTTGGCCTTCCGGTCATGCCTGTACAATTCCATTATTTTCGTAGAATTTAGTCTAGGTTTAAAATATTTTTGTATTTCTTTACTCAGCATGTTGAGTCGTCGGGGGCAATAAATCATGTGCGAACCAAACCCAGCAATTGAGAGTGGTAGGCCGCTACGGGGCGAGTGCGTGGTACCGTTGTGTATCACGCTAAAGAGAGACTACTACTACTAAAGAGAGAGTACTGACCATTGTAGCTTAAGTTGTAACCGTCGCTAAGTAGCGAATGGTAAAGAACAAGGGGGCGGAGGAAGCTATCCACGTCACTGCAGTGCCAAATGCCCGAGACTGAATCACCCGCCGTTCTCGGGCACAGTTCGGCAGTCGCCAAAAGAAGAGTTTTCTCAGAAGTATCAATCTATTCACCATAATCCTTAACCCTGGCGCCCAACGTGGGGCCCTAACCACGAGGCCACGACCCTGAGATTAAGAGTCTCATGCTCTATCGACTGAGCTAGCCGGGCATACCATGCGTTACTTAGCGTCTGTTACAAAGTTAGTTTTTAAGATTTCAAAATAAATCAGTCTCAAACTAGAATCCGAACCGAACACACATACTCTACAAACACAATTCTCAACTTCTTTCGGCTAGTATCGCACTTGGGGCTCACCAGCAGTTCTGAGTTTTCTCCTGCGTCACCTTCCACAAGAAGTGCAAGATTCTCGGGATTGCAAACTTTTACAAATAAAAATTTGTATGCCAGTGACTAAAGGACCAATTAGGTCGATGGTCTGGTCTTCGGACCGAATACAATAGTATTATTACTATTATTCATAATAAAGGGGGGCAAAATTTGCTTTCCAGCGTTAACGCGGAGTTACATTGATTTACGACGTGTCTTGTGTCTTGAAATCGCGCCTCCAGGTGCGCTGTTTGAAATTATTTTTATATTTAAATAATATATTTGTAAATATCAGAATATTAAGTTTAGATTAAAGCATTTGTTAATAATTTGAGGAAATCCAAAATAAACTGATTATCAACAAAGATAAAACAAATAAATACGTGTATGCAAATGTAATCTGTTACAATTGCAATCGTGTAGCGTATGAAATCATTTACGTTTACGTGCGCGGAATTTCCAACGTCTAACCTCATTTCACGGCCCCTTGACTGGCTTGTACACACTCCAGCCGTAGAAAGTTCATTTAGTTTAGTTAGTTATGACATGCACTTAAGAAATTGCGCGCTCAAAGTTGCGTGCAATTTTTATACTTCGTGCTTTATTAGCGTAGCATGCACACGCGAACCACGTACCTTTTTGTCCATCTTGATGTCTTCTTCTTCTTTTCCGTCCGTGTTTCCTGCCAGTCGCATCGAGCTTTAAGGATTTGCGAGTATCACTCACGTCCTGCGAACGCCCACCACGCCACCAACTCGACCGCGTACGTGATGAAATTGATGAAATATTCACGTGCCGCGAGCATATTGAAAACACTGAAAAATTGCGCCCGTAGATGGTGCACGGAATATGGGCGAAAAATGTTGTGTTCTTATGCAATCACGAACAACGCGTGGGTAGAGTTTATCTCCTTGTCAGCTCTTCTTCTGCCCGCGTTTGGGACGGTGAAGTAATTTAGAAGTTTAATGCAATGAAGAAGTTTCAACGGGGAAGTTTAACATTCTAAGTTTTTAGACAATATTTATTTGTTTCTTGGCTGTTCTATTAACTTAGACTTAAATTCGCGTAAATATTTTATACAATTTATTTTCTTTCGTTCGTCTTTTCGTCTCTTAAGAGAGTTAAGCTCTTCTTTAACTTTTTTAGGATACGAACCAGTTTCTTGGGATTTAATCGAAGATTTATAAAGCAAAATTACGTTATCACCCAATGAAATTATATATAATGTATAACACTGTTAATAGTTGACATTAATTACAATAACATTGATATACAATCTTTATTCATTTGGCATGATGTTTACTTTTTTTAATTCAGTTTTGGTTTAGGTTAATTTAATTATGAACTCTTTTTTCCGTGTCGGGTGTAGTTTTCAAAACCTACACAAACGCATATTTTTAAACTCCGCTTTATTAGTGTGAAGTGTATAATTAAGTTTTCTTGAATGTTTTGTATCACTTGCCTTTCATTGCCATTGGCCGTAAGAGATCCGTAATTGTAAGTAGTTAAGTAGAACGATCCGAGGGTAAAGTAAAGTTTAGTGCAACGCTACTCACAGCTATTTGTTGTATTTATGTAGTATTTTCTTGAAATGTTTAGGTCCATATTTCATTGTGATACGTTAAATTTTAATCCATTCGATTATTTAGGAAAAATGTTTGAACGTCAGGGCAATTTTTACGGACAATTTATTTTTCAATTTGAGTTTTCCACGCGTCTATAAAGCTTTGCTATTTCGTCAAAAAAAGTTCAATCGGCATATCATAGTACAGTTTGTTTCAACCAAATCCTTACTTCAACTTGATATACATTTATAAAACTGATAAAAGATGAAGAGAGACAAGGGGTGCGCCTTTGTGAATATAAGCACTGTGCTTACTCCAAATAAAGAGAGTTCAGTCCGAGACTTGGATTCGAGTGTTTGATTTCTTGTGTGCCCCTGCTTCCCTAACATCAGACAACGGGTAGTCGTCGGCCAGCAGTCCTTCGAAGAAATAGTCTGATAGTCTTTGGCTCAGCGGTACAGCGTCGCAGCATTTTGGAGTGGGAGTTTGAAAGCGTCGCCGTCGGCCACCTGATGTTCCCGACATTAGAATTATTTATCCTATATGGCCAATTAGTATATGACTGATTAACCCAAAAATATATACCCAAATGCAGTGAAACCTCCCATACAGAACCAAACTTTTTTTACGATGTTGACTTTTCCGCATATTACAAGGCACCAACTGGGGGTATATGGATTTTTATGAACGAGAGTTTAACAAAAACGAAAATAGGTCTTATTTGCAGTATGCGTTCCAATAAAATCGATAAAAACGAAATTTCGAAGTTTCAGGAGGATGATTAGAAGATACACCGAAAATGTTTGAAGATACAACTTAGTATTAATTATTATTTTTTCAAGGACCATAATAGTCCATTAACATTTAGTAACCTATGAAAATATATCCTACATTGTAACACCATAATGTATGTGAAATGTTGAGTTGAAATTTGGTATTAAGGCATACATTATTTATTCACTCCCAATATATTAAGCCAATTTTGGCCGTTGAAGATTTATTCCCAACTTCACACTCATTTATCTCATTGTCTGCCCCACTCTGAGCCCTCTACATTCAAGAATCTCTACATCCCAATTAAAGTCGTCACATGTGCGATCGCCGACAACGCTGAATTTACGACGTCGAGACAACGTCTACGACGCTGAGATTGCACCTGGCTTCTTCATCCTCCCGCCAAGAAAACATCCCCAAATATCTCACGACATTCAATTTTTTTCCTATGGAACAAAAAAGCATATAACAGAAAACATGTTTTATACTAAACACAATACCAAGAAATCAGAAAAAAGGGCGAAATAAACATGGAATAAAGAAAGTTTGCGTATATCACAGAATCCACCATATGCGACCCAACACAAAAAATGGCAACGTTTGGCAATAAACTGCGACACAAAGAAAACAGCAACACAAAATAACGGAAAGAATTACGGCTGGATTACGGCAGTTAAGTTGTGTATTTCTCCCCCCTGCGCGCTAAGACCCTTCGAACGTCTTTAAAGAGGATAGCGGGAGCTTTTAAAAAGCGCACAAGTTGTGTGCACTTTGAGGTAGCAAAGGAGCTTTAATTTCCTATTAAAAGTTTGTTGGCGCAAAAGTTGAGCGCACTCGGAAAAAATCATCTTTCGCTGCTGAGAGAAGATGAGAGCATCACCTAAATGTGATAAGGAAGTTGTCGCCATTCGAAAATCTGTGAATCCCCAAAGGAAGATGTTGCTATACTGATCAAAATCAACAAGTTTCAGTTAATTAAATTAATACAAATTGATTTTACCAGTATATATTTAATTAACTTTACAGAAGTACAACTAAAAGTTAATTAAAGAAATTCTGAACAATTAATGATGATTAAAATCAACAAGTTTGAAAATTTGGGTGTCCATTAAATAAATACAAATTGATTTTCGCGGCATTTCCGCACGCTGCGTCGCAGGGAAACATGTGTTTAGCAGTAATCGTGCGTCAAAACCGTTATGGACTGGTTTGAAAAAACTACTAATGAAATGCATAGGCTTGTTTCGCCCGTGACTAACAGCTGCATCCCAAAATCACCATTTCCACACTAGAATAAAAACCATTAACGTTGTTAGTCAGCTAATAGCAGTTCAAATCAATTCAGATCAGCCTAGAAACCCTTCATGCAAAATGTTTTTTTTTGTTTTAAGAATTTCCGTTTCCTTTGTTTATGACTGTCTTTAACGATGCTATATTCTTAAGGGGTCATTACATTAGAACAATAAAATATGTTCGCAATTCCAACGACATTAGTACTTTCTTTTTGTTTATTTTTTTTCTGTTATATAGTTTACGACTTGCAGATTGTTACGGGTACAATAACATATAGTTTAACTATTTTTAATTGGTTTTAACATCATGATGTGAATATATTGTGATATGTAATATAAAACGAAACAATTTAATTACTACCCCAAAAAGGAGGTACTTGTTAATTTACTAAAAATCAACAAGTTTGGGAATTTTGATGTCCATAAAATTAAACCTATTTGGTTTTTATGTTGTATGGCTTTATTTGTTCCAACACTAGTGGTACAAAAAGTTAATTAAACAAATTCGAAGCGGTATAATTTAATTGAAGTTAATCAAACGCCAATATCAAGCAGCAGTGCTGAGGTGACGCTATATTTATGCATTTTTAATCAACCCGTTGTGCTTTTGCGAGACTAATTACAATCAGCGCTTGTTTGTTCGTCGCTTGCATCCGTGGCCATTAACGTGCGCTCGTGATTTGCGGCCGCCATCGATGGGGTGGCGGTTTTGAAAGCCGCCAGCGATTTACGCGTACGTTTATTATCGACGAACTCAAATTTGCGTGTTTACAATGGCATTATACGACGGACGAATTTTGTCGATTTAATTAGTGTTTGTTGCGTTTTGTAATGTGGAATGTAAAAGCAATTAGGGGATAGCCTTAGAAGAAAATTTAAGGAGCGAGCAATTAGCTCTTATAGATGTCTGTTTTAAATTTTTGTGTGGAAAATATAACTTCAAACTGACAAGTAATTGCTATTCGAGTTTTCTGCTACACATTTAATCAGACTGACTTGATCACATTTCAGTATAAATATGGTGAACAACATCAAATCAGTCATTTTGATTTTCGTTGCTAATCAAAGTTATCAAGTGATATGCAATAAACATCAATACTTTTCCTTATCACTTTTAAGCCTTATATTTAAATTAAGTTTTACCAGTCTTGGCAATGGTGAAATCTTTGAATTCATCAGCGATTAACCTGCTGTTGTTTCTTGATGTATTCTCTAACCCGTAGAAGTAACTTTTTCCCTGGGGTTAAACATGAGCCTTTCCATAAATTCAGGTTTCACAAAATTGTCTCTCACTCTTCATGTTCATTCTCAAATGTTGTATACTAAATTTCTTTACGTAACGTTCATCATAATGACATAATCGTACGAGTTGTAATATATCTTTCAACTTATTATGGTTATTATGGTCAACATATTAACAGTATTTTCAGAATTTCCGTTATTAAATTTCGCTTTATATTATTAATTAATTGTATTTATATTATCAATTAATGATCCACCATTTATTCCAAACATTTATTTTTCATTGAAACAAATTTGCTCTTGCAATTTTTATCATCGGATGATGAAAATGAAAGTAAGTTCCTAGATACTTCTGGAACAAATCATACATTATGCAATTTAATTGATCTCCTTAAATGCCTTTAGTAATTCACATCACGCTCACTTAATTGTACTCGAAAACTAAATTTTTTCAAAAGTTTTTTTTGAAAGTTATATGTGAATTATTTGTTTCAAATTTTGTTGCTCCAATATCGAAACAACATTCAATTACGTAATTTTACTACTTAGTTCAATATTCTTACTTCAGTGTTCAGTATTACCAGTAACAATATCGTTTATACTCGTTCTAGGTCATCCATCCGCTAACCACTTTCTACAATATCTTTTCCAATGTCCTTCTTTATTGCCTTAATAACAAATATCTTTGTACTATTTTTTTTCTTTAGTAAATGATGTTTTATAATAACATGTTTACCATCGATCACATCTCGTTCCATATTGTACACGCCAATTTACCTGCCAAAGGCTTGACATAACTTTGTCATAATTCATACTATGTGAAAGTATTCATTGTACAACGAGCATAGGATGATACCCGTTTCTTCAAGAGTAAGGAAAGAGCATTCCATGCAAGTAATACACTAAACTTTATGAATATGTGATGTATTGTGAGCGAAGGTGTTTGGAGGCGTAAAATGTCAGAATAAAGGCTACATATATATACTTTGTCAACGACTATTATGTATGAAAATAATTTCTTATTCAGAACGATACTGAAATGTGTACATTTTACAACAGGAGGATTATTTATTTCATATACGAAAGTATGACTGGGCCCATAACCTATGGAAAATGACGTGAGATATTATAAACTTCAACATTTTTAAATGAAAAAGATCGATGAGTCGTACATGTTGCTTTAAATACACGCATTGAGTTTGATATTTCGGGCGATAAGTCCAAAAGTCGATGTGCAACGGGAACCTTCACAGAAATTTGTTGCTTATAGATATTTGCAGTTGGCATGATGGTTCGTAGAATTAAAAGTGAAGTCAAATCTAAACTAAGCAGTTTTTGCTCTTATCGATGGAATATTTTCTTTTAGATAAAAAAGGAAAAATAGTCAATCGTAGGATTTCGGAGAAAAATATCTCCAATATAAAATAGAATATCTAAACATATATGAAACCACTCCAAATTGTTGGAAATTGTGATCGCACCAACAAGCCCAAAATACCACGTTAGGATTGATTTATAAATGGCCCAATGCGTCTTTGTTACAGCCGGAGACGGCGCTGGAATAAGTGACACGTCGGCATCGCCCGCCCCAAACTGCCACCGCCGCCGTTGCTGCCGCCACAATGTGCATGTGTCGCATCATTGACAAAGTGACGCGCTGTGCTTTAATATAAATAAGATCGACGCCCGATGAGGGCGGCTGGTCGAGGCCGCCTCTTGTCACGCCGACATTCATTGCCGCCGCCGACGGCAGCGCTCGCGAGACGAATTCGCAACGACTAAGCAACGCACGCTGAAAGGTAAGAGTATTTCTATTTTTACGCCATGCTGGTATTTTTTGTCCGATGAAGTTCTTGCTATATTTTATGAAATGATGTTTTGCTCGAGAAAAGGTGGAATAGATGTATGAATACCTGTAGGGCAATATTCATTCAGCTGTGGCAAAAGAAAACTGAAATATGAAAAAAGCGATGTTGAAACATGAAACGAAATGAAAACTTGAATGTTATGTTGCTATTTTTTCTTTATTCAAACGAAATTCTTGGTATGATTAAACATTATTTTTTTAGCTCTATCTTTCCTCGAACAAAAAGATTAATTTCATATGAAATAATAAATTTATGAAAAAAATAGCAGAGCACGCACTGGCTTTCTCCTTCTTGACTTGACTCTCCACTGGCAGAAATGAGAAATTTCCCGCATGTTAAAGAGTGACGATGCTGTTTGTCGCATGACAGCTGCGTCAAGATGGAGGTCGCTGAATTTCTGCTGCCTTCGTCGTCTTCGTCGCAACGGCAACGGGTGAAAAACGTGTTTGAATTATAAATGGCGCAAATTTGCGCCCCGGCGCCGGAGAACGGGTCGCCGCGCTCGGTTAGTTTACGCTGTCACGTGCCTATAACGTGTCGCGCTGATACCCTCTTATGCGAATACCGCCTGTGCTTGCCGCCACCGACAACCGCCACCCAACTAGATGATTGCCAGTCGCTAGTGGAGGCGCCGGGCACCTTGGGAGGAAGGACAATGTGTTATTTCGTTCACGTGACACTGTTATTCATCTAAATAACTGTTACGTCAGACAAATCGATAGATTGTGTCGGTTTCTTCTTAGGTTTTCTGTGTCAACGGTTTTCGTGGAATATTAATGAGGTTTTATATTCTCAATTTCACTGTAAAAATATTTCGGAATACAGAAAAATAACAAAAGAATGCTTTGCATACATAAAAATGACGCGATACGAGAAAATGTAA
>WSZQ02033948.1:0-11475 GCA_019419845.2 Weissflogia rhopalogaster | reverse complement strand
ATACCATTCCAAATTCTTTAATGATGTAAATGATTATTTTCGAATGTGGTAAGCAGAATATGTTCATTATCAGAGAAGAAAGGAAATTATTAATTTACATACAATATTGAAAAACTAAAGTTTGACACTTCAAAATTGACCTATGTCGAGTAGAAAACGTACCTTGCAGTACATTTCTGTGAATTCATTTTCCTATATTAAATTGGGGGGAATCGTTGACAGTAACAATGGAACAGAGTTATTTCTAAATTAATGTTACAGGATCAGATTTAACAATGGGTGTAACAAATCTTCATTTTAAATCATTTATTTCCGAAAAATTAAGACTGATGGAAGTTAGGGGGATGGAGAAAATGCCAAAAATGTGTTTTTGCGAAAAAGTCTTATATTGTTATATATATCTTCCCTTATATTGTGGTGCCCACTTTTAGATTTCCTGGTTCACTTAAACCCAACTCTCAAATGATAATGTGGATACAAATATTATTCATTAAGATGCATCAATTACATATTATTGTATAATTACTAAATTTAAAATGATTTCAAGTATTGCCAAGGAATTATTAAAAATCCGCCGCGTTTCAAATTTTTGAAATCTGTAAACAGTTTCAGGTTTATTTTTCGAAAATGAATCAAATTTTGCGCTGCGCATATGCAAAATTTTATAATGCGATGCGCACAATGAACGTACTAAATAAATTGTTATTTCATTTATCGAGTATCGACTACTGTTGACATTAGCTCTTTTGAATTCTTTTTCAATGTAATTAGTCATATTAGAGGCTGACACTGTGGATAAGAAGAAGAATGAAGAACTGAATCCGGGACCAGCAGTCATCGTTGATATCGCTGCGACACTTGACTGGACATATACCATATTAATTAACTTCTGCTTATAAACATCATACCCGCTCCAATAGAGTGACGATTGACAGGCCACGGGCAACCTTGTTCGAAAATAAGAAAAATATAATAATCCCGGTACATTTCATAATAGTTGGTATTCAAAAACATGGTAGTTAAAGAAATTTCGTGTATTTTTAATAGTAAAACAGAAAATCGTTGTTTTCCTCAATTATTGAAGAATTATGCATTTTTAATGGAGAGTTTATACGCTGCAAAATTTTCAACAAACCTAATTTATATTAAATTATAGTAAAAGAGGTAAAACTCCAGGTGATCTAGCGAAAACAATGGCACTTCGGAGACAAGAACATGTCCCGGATGGAGAGAGTGATTTTGGCAAGGGCAAGATGTGGGTCGGAAGAGAGAGGGCGTAAGGGATGGATGGGGCCCGAGTATACCCAGTGTGTGTTATGTGGGAAGGGCTTGGAAACTTGGGAACACCTGGCAGGGGTGTTGAGGTGAAGGTGGAATGGGCTTTGAAGGAGGACAGGGGAGGAAAACGAGTAGAGGTACGGTTGGAAGAGACATGGAAGGGGTTAGCGTCAATCACCAAATTGGTAAATGTAAAAAGGAGGAGGAGAGCGGTATGAGAAGTGATTCGTGGATATTGCTGTTATATTGCTGGGGCTCAAATTGGGTTTTTGTTATTATTTGTATGTGTATTTAATTGTTTATTATTTTTCTGCTTATTGTATTGTTATCATTCAATTTAAGAATTGTGATTAATGTTTAGTGATATTTTGAAGAGTAGTGGGTAATGTAATGTAATGTAATATAATTAGTCATATTAGAGGCTAACACTATTGATAAGAAGAAGAATTCACATAATATGAATCCCCACCGAGAATCGAACCCGGGACCTCATGGACAGTGGTCATCAATCATATCACTGCGCCACTTGGCTGGACTTATGTATGTAGTAAAAGAGAAAATTGCAGTTTGTGATTTTTTAGGTTATTTCCTGATTGATATTTTTTAGGTTAGGTTAGTTGGGGTAAATCCGAAACTGTTACCCTAGTCAGTGGTGCTGTAATACTAATGATTCATTTTTTATTATTTATTAATATGAATTATATTGATTTATTTTGGGTTAAGTCGTATAGAGAAATTTGCAACTCCTAATACGCAAAGCATGTTATTTGAACAACTAAATTTATAAAGATATACAATTTGACAAAAGGTGCAATATTACCTAAATCAACGAGAGATAGATAGATTTGTCTTGTTGATTTAGGAAATATCCTGCGCCTCAAATTCAGACAGAATACTTTTGTCACCCATCATAAGATGACATGAAAAAAATCTATATCCTTAGTAGTAACTTGGGTTCATGTAATTTTAAAATTTGTTGAAATGAATACTCTAATCCGAAACAGTCTAACTATCTTTGTTTTCCTATAACATTACAAGTGGATGCTTCGATAAAAAGTCACTTTGAAAATATATTACGAGGCTTGTCAAAAAATAATACCCTTAACCTCTAATTAACTAAATTAGCACTATGTTAACCCTTTGTTTAACAGAGAACGTGATTCATTCATGATAGAAGGTTTGAACCAAGTGTCGCATGGACAAATAAGAGTCATACCACCCCGCGTATTGTTCCACGCAAAACATACGAGTCATGCTTCTGCCATATGTCAAGTGATTCAATCACAATAAAAACGATCAAGGCTGCTGGCAACTTATCGATGAAATAGAATAAAAGACGACTATGTGATGTCTATTCGATTATTTTTTAATGTAATTTGCCATATTAGAGGCTAACTTTATTGATTAGAAGAATGAATGAATATTGCATACATCCACCGGAAACCGAACCTGGGAAATTGTAATCTGCAGTCATCGAACGTGCCACTACACTACTTGGCAGTGCATCGTTGTGCGTATCAGAGTTGTTATGCTAACTACAAATCACGATATCTAACAAAATGGCGGTACCCTCAAAGGATTAAATTAAAAAGAAAAAGGACATATTCCTCAAATTGAAATAGTCAGATAATTTGAATACATGGAAAGTTAAAATCGGATTGTTGGTTTCTTGATTAAAAGTCGCCAAAACTCATAATACTGGGCTTGTATCCACTAGATTACTCGCCAAGGTAAACGCTCAGATAATAGTTTTACTTAAAAAAGTCAATTGTTTTTTTTTCAATTTAGAGTTTTTATATTGTTTAAAAGAACGTTAATATTTACAAGGCTCCTATGGAAAAACATTTTCCACTACTCACCAATGTCATTTTATTGACAAGGAGAGTGTCCCAATTGTCCACCACAAAATTAAATGAAACTTTTTGTATGTGTAGCACATATATAGAAATAACTTGAGTTAACGGGATTTTATGCCGTTTTGAGCCGTTTGCTCAAAAATAATTTTCAATTTTGTAGTGGACAATTAGTACACTCTCCTTGTGAGTCTATTTCAACCCAAAATGAACTCTTATAACCTGAAAATATAACAGTCCTGACGATTATAAATAATAAAATATATTATTTTCTCAAATTTTAATATATTAGGAATAGTTTTATGTTCATGTCATGTGCCCAATTAAAAGTATTATAGAAAATTAAATTGAGTTTTTCCACCCACGTGTACTTTAAATAATTAATGCTGGTGCATTATCGCCAGAAATTAAAGAAATCGATGAAGCGGTGGTGCAGGGTGCGTGCGTAGTGTAATTCAATATAATTCCAGGGAAAAAACGCACGAAATTGTAGCCACTGACGGAAAATGAAAGTTCAACGCGCCGCGTTTTCCACGCTGGGAAACCAATGCGTCGACATGAATCATGAATGTGCATGGGGAATGTCATGCTGGGCCGAGGCGCGGCTGGGGTAAATAATGACGGCTGTAAATGTATGCTTGCTATGCGCACGAATATTAGATTTTAATTCGAATTACGAAATTACAGGCGGTGGAAATTACAGCGTATGACTCGTAAAGGACGCGGCGCCGCGCCGTCCATATTTTTTGAAGTGCTAAAAGTTTTATTATTATTCATATTCATGTCAGAATCTACAACTTTCCGAGTTCATTAGAATTTTTGACATTCATTACAAACATTAATATCATATAAATAGCAAATACGTTTACCACGATATCATTCGGGTTAAAATTATCAAAACCTAAATTTTCAACAAGTAATTAAGGGAATTCATGAAATGTTTTTGGTGTTTGTGTATTTTTCGCCAAAGGAGTGCAAATAAAAGATCAAAGTATTTAATTTTCTTTGAAGCTATCTAACATGAACAATTTGAATTTAATTATTAGCTGTATAACGTGGACCAAATAAATTTGGAGTGAAATTTAAATGTTAGAGTAGTTTATGTTGAATTAAACAAGTTTTGTTTAATTTTTATCATAAATAAAATGGAAGTGATTGCAATTTATTCCATTGTAAAAATATACGTTGAAAATGTTAAAATATACGTTGAAAATGATAATTTCCCTCGGGCTTCAAATGCATTAATGTCAGCCAACATAAAATATAATCTACTATCAATTACATTAAAAAGAAACTTTACATAAAAAACGTGTTTATCGAACATGAAAGTAATATCAGATGATATACACGGAATATTATAATCCATAATCATAAAATGGAAGTATTAGTTTACAAAATAATTCATAATTCATTTCACTATAAATAAAGTGTAGTAAACCACGTTTGAACTTATAAAACATGGCAGTTCTATTCATGCTGAAGAATGTCAAAACTTTTCCTTGTAAACATTTTTCATCTTTCTGATTCATCCACGAAGATCTTTTTAGTCTTAAATTTAAATTTACAGTCTTTTATACTCGAATATAGACCAAGCAGTTGAATTAGGTCAGGATAAAATAAATTTAAAATATATATTCAAACATTTTTTGCAAAAATACGTCGGTCTAATAATAACATTTTTTACATATTGCCTTCATTTTATAAATATTTGATATGTTGATTAATATAGATATGTAGATTAATGTAGATGTATAGATATGTAGATCTAATATTTATATAAAATAAATATTTTCATGATAGTACTTCGACGTGTATAAAAATAACATGTATATTTACTAGGCAAATAATTTCAATTTGCCAAGTATCGACTAATGAGGTGGTTAGTACTATTCAATGCTTTTTCAATGTAATTATACATATTAGAAACTAATTATTATTGAATAGAAGAAGAATTCAGTATGATTTGCGCCTGTCGAGATTCGATCCCGGAAGTTGGTGGCTGGTGTCAGGCCATTTGTATAAATGTTAATAGTTACTATTCGTTTTATATGAATCATTACTTTTATATTTAAAGTTAAAGGTCAGTTTACTTTATATAATGAATTCATTCAAAGTTTCTAAAAGCACTTGACAAATAATTTTATTGTAAAAAAATATTCACACCTACGTCAGAATATGCAACGAAGCGTACATTTATAAATTTAAATTTGCTCCAACAAGACATAAACAACGGGGACGAGGGTGAAAAAACAACAACTCGAAGTCAACATCTGTGTCAACATCTGACACAGGCGAAAAATGTTATTATTCGTTTTAGATGAATCTTTAAAACGCGATACGTGGTGACTTTTATGTAGACCAAGGGCTGGTGTAGAAAATGATGCATTATTATGTACAATTGTAATCATATTTCCATCTCGAATTTTATAATTTTATATAAATGGAATCAGAAATTTACTTTAAATTCGTTTTGAAGTTTACAAGGCGAAGAGTGGGGAGGAGTTTGTGTCTTAGCAGTAACTCGGTAGCAAAAGTCTAGGGATGAAACTCTGGTGTCGTTATAAACTAACAAGGGGAGTATCAATTGTAAGTCTCAGATTTGTATAAGCATTTTGTACGTGCAGTTTATATAATTAAATAATTTCGGTTATCGGAATTTTTCACGATCTTAAACAGTTTGCAAAAAAGTCAAATTTGTGTCACAAATAGGCGTATGCTTATATTGCCATAGGAGCAAACTTCTTTATATCGGTTTCAGGGCGCAGTTGTCAGCATGTTAGTCCATGGGTTGCGGGTTCAAGTTTTTAAGTTTGCTCTAAGAGCAAATGTATCTTAGTCTATATGTGACACATCTTTGTTTTTTTTGACAAACTGCTCAAAACGGTGAAAAATGTCGATAACAGAAATTGTTTCAATATATGTGCTATACAAAATTTTCATGCATGTCTGAGCCGGACAATTAAGATATTCCTCTTGTACGATTTCGTAGTCCACAATTTTCTAAACAAGGAGGAGATTTGGACGATGGGCCTGCAATCTAACGGCTCTATGTAACAAATAGGAATTACGAGAACTATTATTATAATTATTTTAAAAGAAAACATATTGGCATAAGTTATTTTAGGCAAGACAACTGTTTTCAGCAGGCATTTAACGCATCTAATGTGTAATCTTGTTCTTCCTCAACAAGTATGTCATGCAACAGCATGTGAAAATATCAATTTCCGCGGAACATGTCTTGATAAAACATGAATAGGCAACTTTCCTTGAGTATTATTTAATTGTTGGTCGATACGCTGAACATAAAAAACAATCGTGTGAAAAATACAGACTGGTAAAAACGGCAGTTTTTTGCATTTATTGTTGGTAATTTTGAATCGCCGCAAAGCCGACGCGACGCGCCTGGCGTTGGTCGCGATTCGTTTTCAACAAGGCATTTAGTTTGGGACTCAATTAATTGCAAGACGACAGGTGCAGGCTTTAAGAAGTTATAACTTATAAAGTCGAATTATGAATACATAGTTTTCTGATGGTTATCCTCCTTTAAATGCGTTTTTCTCGCTAAATTGCGAAGAAGATTTTGAGTTTCTCATTGAGAAAATTCTGCCGAACGAATTTAGCTGAATGATGATTCAATTTATAGACAATTAAATTGTCTAGAATATGATGTTATTCAACTTATTTAACAAATTATGCGACAAAATTAATTTTTAATTTAAACGTGAATAAAAAACATGCAATTATAACATTTTGTGGAAAGTACTCGATGCCATATAGAAACTAATTTTATAGACTATGCATAAGTCCGTATGAACATGGCATCATTTTAAACTTTATTGTTTATGTTAAAGAATTATACAGTGCTTATGTATTATGTATATTTTTTAAATTTATTCTTCAACTTTTTTAACCACATAGTGGTGTAAGGTATTAGTAACTTTCACCCGGCCCGATCCGGTCTTGCTATTGATTCTTCTTTTCGGCGACCGTTGCAAGCGAATCGCCCAACTTTCGTTCGCGTTTTACCGCGAAATCAGGAGTTCGCGGACGGCGCCGCAGCCGCTTGTTGAGTGGAGAGACCAAGTGGTCTTCGTCCGACGTTGCTTAACTGCAGTGATCTAACGAGCTCCACAACGCGGCAAGCCGCCGCTTCATGTATAAAATTGCGATTAGATATTTACGATATAGTTCCTGAGGAAAATATAGTGAAAATCATGGACGCTTTTATCCTTTTATGTTTGAATTCCTTACTTGCTATAAATTGTAAGATTATTAATGAATCCATTAAAAGTTTCTGAAAGCATATGATAAATAATTTTATTGTAAAAAAATATTCACACCTACGTCAGAATATGCAACGAAGCGTACATTTATAAATTTAAATTTGCTCCAACAAGACATAAACAACGGGGACGAGGGTGAAAAAACAACAACTCGAAGAATACATACATCTGACACAGGCGAAAACTTGAAACGAAATTAGATTTATGCTGCGCATTTGCATTCGCGTGGGCTACGAAGACTGCGCCCGACAGATTTCCCATTCGAGAGTGTGGTGCATGATTTTCCGGCGCGGCGCGCGCACCCACATGGAAAATTCATGGCGACGAGCGCGTAATTTCCCAAGCAGCTTGCCCAACTTGCCATTTAGCCACTCACCCGCCATGTATATTCACGAACGTCCTCCGTGTTGCGTTCCATTTGCGTCTTCGAGGGCAAGCGCCTCGTTCGAAGCTACAACAACGCGAGGCGCACATACCAGTTTGATGCATATTTCGGCGATAAATAATGAAAAACGCTCGCCGTACGTGCAGTTATTCCATCGTGATAATATTTTATCTTAAATATGCAGCCAACAAATGCGAGCGCCTACCTTTGCATAGCAACGGATGCTTTAGGTGGTAGTGCTTGCGTTTGGTGGAGGCGCCGGGGAAATTCTACACGCTCGTACAAGAAGCATCACATTGCCGGGCGCTGGGACTTAAAGTGGAATTTATTACCGGCGCCAATGGGCTCTTTGGCTTGAAGGTGATGTGTTTTTCAATAATTCGATTTCTTTTGTCGCACATGTAGCTTCTATGCACTATGAAGCTTACAAAAGGTATTTTAAAATGCAAACATTTTCTAGGAGCTCCTCGTCAACTGGCTGTATTCTTTAAGACTTTATTACCACGAATATAAGAAGCTGTAAATTTAATATACGGAACTTCTAATGTGAGGCAGAGAGATGAAAAATTTATAAGTAGTGAATTTTTCAGGTTCTATTTGAGAATAGAACCGTCATGCTTTTTAGATTAATGCATCATTTATTGCTATTTACTGTAGAGAAATTTATCAATTATTTTGTAAATCATGTATTATATGATTATTGATTATTATATTTAGATAATAGTCTAATAATATGTATTCTAAAACATAGTTATTACTTCAAAACGTGCAATTAAACTGATCGGGAAAATTGACAGCATAAATAATGCACAGTTAACAGGCGATTAATAACATTTTGGGATATATTCACTAAAATACATGGAAAAAATCTTGTTTAAATATGTTGAAACGAACTATTTTTGATGAACAGTGTGATAAAAATGTGGTAAGTTCTATTTATTTTTGCTTAAATACAAGACCAATGTTTAAATTTGTTCAAATGAATTACTTTCGACAACATGTGCTTTCACACATCGTTACATCGGATCTTTTGACGATTTGAGTGTTGACATACTATTTCTGAAACGAGTTCACTAAAACATAAGAGAAAAACGAGTTTCAATGTTATCAAAAGATTAATTTAGCTAAATCACAATCAAAATGTGCTCAAACGATTTGTTTCAGCTAAAATGTGTGTTTAAACACATTGGATGATCGGAGAAATATTCATTAAAATATGCTAGCGGATAAAGCAGCCATTCGAGATGAAAGCTGTGTTATTAATTCTGGACTTCAAGACCCGTTGCGGAATTAGAAATCATGTATCGAAAGGATGGCTAAGGATTAGTGACGGACATTATATTCAAGAAACAGTAGCATTCTCTTAAACATTGCACCTCATATTTCTGGGAAAATAAACTAAGATAATTTAACCAGGACAGAGCGAGTTAAAATATGTAGACATCGTGTGGGCCACACTAATTGCACCCATACCTTGACTACACCGCATGTAATATTAAGTAATATTAAGTAAAGTACATTAAGTAAATTATGTGTAGCTGAATTATTTGCGTTAAAAAGTATACTTAAACCCTTCGCCACATCATCAGCTTTGACGATTAGAGAGATAAATTAGAGAGTAAACGTGGGATATAGAGGAATACTCTACCTCGCACGTTTACATTCTAATTTAATTTTAGCGGGAAATATTCACTAAAATACGAGAAAACCCTCTTCATTCATGATCCAACGAATTATTTTTTTTACAATAAATTACGTTTAAACACATTGGGAGATCAGAATCAGCCTTTAACGATTACAAAATTACTACTGCGATTTATGCGATTTAGGGAAATATGCCTTGAATACCATTGAAACGAATTATTTTCGATTAAAAGTGTATTACCTTTATTGGCATTTGCCTCAATATTTTACAGCCAGTAGACTTAAACAAAAACATAATCCATAACAATAAAACGAAATAAAATAAAATAATAGAACTGGAGTCACAATATCACCTACTCACAAACTAAATAGTCAAACCGGAATCAAACACCATTAACTCGTTTCCACACAATCCCTGCCCTTCTTCTTTTCCACCATCCTCACAATAATCGCCATCCTGTCCCCTCCCTCAGATAACAATACAATAGATACCACACATTCTCATCTGCCGCAAACACCCACTATATATTCCGATATCAGCCATACATAATACACACCTCTTATATTCTTCATTCATCCATTCTTTCTTACCCTTCTCTTCTGATCTACTCCTCGTTTATGCCATACATTCTTTTTCGGCTTTACTCAGCGCCATGTTCCCAGAATAAGCTGATCTTCTACATTGAAACGTTTAGAGTCGATGTTATACGAACTGCTAGTTATTTTAGCCTGTCTTAACTAGTTTTCCACATCCACCCCAGCAACTATTACCAAATGTTCCACCAGTTTTCCGTGCTCTAGATATTTCTCCACCAGCCCTTGGTATTATAACTACAGCCTCGTACGCCATTCTTGTCTTCTTTCTCCCCTGACTTTTCCCTCTTCCAACCCTCGATACCCACATACTCTTAACCCATCTGTCATCCGTCATTCGTGCCACCTGATTCTCATATCTAACCACTCTCAGTACTGCCTCCGATTGTAGACTTATTCTACCTAGTATGCTATAACGTACGCTTCAACATTTACGGCAATAGAAAGCATTAACGATTTACGAGTGAACATGCTATTTATGGCGTTTTGGATTATATTCGCTAAAATATAACAGAAATAAGTATTTGATTGTCTTCTCATAAATGATTTCCGACAAAAAGTATGCTTAAACAAAACAGAGGTCGGCAACTTTAGCGATTTGAGAGCTAACGTGCTATTTATGGCATTTTGGAAAGTATTCTCTAAAATATAAGAGATAAACGTGTTTAGATATGTCCAAACATTAGTTCCGTGAAAAATTTTAGAAAATATTCACTGAAATATGAAAGAGAAACGTGGTTAGATGTTCTCAAAGGACTAGTTTCCCCTAAAATATGTCTTGACAGGGAGAGGGAGAGAGAGAGAGAGAAATCTGATCTGTAATTGTGATTTCTTATAACATACTCTCAGTTCTGCTGAAACCATACCACTCAGCTGATTACTAAGTGGCAAATCCGAATCTTTACATTTAACCGGTGGTTTTCGATGCTCAATTTCCCATCAGATTCACCATCTCGTCGGATGCACGCGTGAATGGACCAACAGAGCGTAATTAGGAAGCTCCACGCCGACGCGGTGCGGTGCCTTGCCCGCGCGCATACATAATGCCTGCACATCTGATTCATCAAATCCGGCTCCGGGCGTGCACTTGCCGATGAATAATGACATTTGTCGCTGGAGATGTGCGCTGCGTTCGCAAACAGTTCCGTCGACTCAAGGGTTCACAATCATGCCGCATTAGGCTTACGGCAAATACTGCCTCATCCGGCAGCACCGCTCGAATATTATCGCGCATAATTGCTGGCGCTCTACTGATATTTGCTTAGTGCATGCACTACACGTGGTCGACCCGCCAATATAATTTTGGCTGAACGTGTTTACCAACACGTGCACCATGTTATTAACCTGCGTGAGTGGGTGGTGCAGCATAAATGGAAATGTTGTGTTTGATTCAAATCCTTTAGAATCACGCTATCAGACTTAAGGTCACAGCATTACC
>WSZQ02033837.1:18879-32183 GCA_019419845.2 Weissflogia rhopalogaster | reverse complement strand
GTATCATTAATTATGTTTATTATTCGAGTAGGGATATCAATTTTAGTGAAAATATTGATATTTAATTTGAAATGTCAGGTGTTTGGCAACAAACATCTTTGTCTGATTGGCAGTTGCTGAATTCAGGCCTGAAACATAACAAATTTATAGCATAAGTTTCTACAGCTAACAAGTCTGAAATGGTATATAATTACTTTATATCCTTGCATTTGTAATAAGGAGTACAATAATGAACATCTCCAGCAGTTGTTATACATTTTTGTTTGTTAGGATCAGTAGCACCAGTATGTTGATTATCTTTAGGAGATTCACAACAAACATCTTGATCATGATCACATCCTTCAGAACTTGGCCTGAAATTGTATTAATTACAAAAAATTTTGAGCGTAATGAGATTTGGGTTTACTTAGGATCATTGCAATTATAATAACGAGTACAACTGCATTTTGGTTTGCTCGGCGTTGGTAATTCACAACAAACGTCTAGATATGAATTACATCCTTCATAACTTGGGCTATAAATAATTACACTGGGTATAGTAAAATTACTCCTTGGACAACATTTGGAATTGTCAATGAAACTGTCGTGCTGAACACGAAGATCACATAGAAATACAAATTGACAGGCCTAGTTTCAGAGATATTTACCATTTTGAGAGGTTTACAAACAAGTTGCTAAATCGCACCAGTTTTCACTAAAAAAGGTAGAGCGGGGTACGCGTAAAGACTGGGTATATGCATAAACGGGACTGCTGTTTCCTATAATGAGATATAGTAACTTATATCACAAATATCTCAAAAACTAGAATCTATCAACTTTTTTCAATATAATATTCAAGTTCCGCTTGACATTTTCAAACATGATTTCATCCAAGAAGTAAAAAATTGAAAATGTTCTGACTATTGTTATTTTTCAATAAATAAGAAAGAAATCTTACTTGGTAGAAGTACACTGATAATAAGGCATACATGTACGCGTTCCACTACATGATTTTTTGTTTGGTACCTTTTTTTCGGAATTTCCACCATTTTCAATTTTGCAACAAACATCTATATCCTTTTCACAAACACCATTTTCATCTCTAAAATTGAATTTGAAACTCCCCACAGTATTCATTTCTTTTGGCTCACCTTATTTCAGATTCCTTTCTGAAATATAAATGTTAACTTACTTTTATTGAAATAATAAAATAAATACTTACCCATTATTCTCACATTTAAAGTACGGCATGCAAGTGTGCAGTCCTTCATCAAAACCTACTCCACACTTAAATTTTGCTGAATTTGTTCCAGTTGCGCATAGCACAAAAATGAAAAATGCACAAAATGTGGTTACGATAAACGTCTTCATGATGTCGAGATTAAGGCACGAATGATGGTGAGAATGTTGCTATACTTGACTGGATATGCGTTTTTGTTAGTAGCTACAGGTCAGACATGTTTTTACAGTGAATCGCTAATTGAAAAGGTGATTGCCAATGTCATAAATTATATAAGATCACAGATCTACCTTCACAAATTCATTGTAAATAAATTGCATATTGTATACAAATGTAATTGGTTTGTAATTGATAATCATCGTTTATATATGTTAATTATCTTTAGGAAATGACAGTACGTAGTAATTACTTCTAATTTTACGTGATTTACTTCCAAGTAATGTGGAGTTTTATTTCAATATCATTTTTTTTTATAAATATTAAAATGTCATCAAAAATATTATATATTCTTGAAAAACCAAACTGGAATATTCGGCATTTTGTAAATTATATTTCATGGATTTATTCCTCGACTGGTATCCGGAATGTTGCATGAATATACAATTAGTGTAATTACGTCTAACCATAAAACACCATAACATTATTATGAATTAAACAAATCTGGGAAAGCTAATTACTTTTCATATATGCATTTATAATGAAACAATCCATTATGAAGATCATTATCAGATGATTTACAAGTTGTGTTATTTAATACAATTGTTGGATCCGGGATTAATCCTCACGTATGTAATTTTTACAGTAGATGATAAATGATAGTATTAAATATATTTTTATGATCCTTGCATCTGAAACAAGAGTGATTTGACTGGATGCGACACCAAACGAATGCACACTGTGTTTCTATTATGTGATTTTATAGCCCATTTAAAATTCGAATTTATAAACATGTTGATAACTTGAGTTGTCGGTGTTTCTATGAGATCGGAAAACGAAAAAGAGTTTTAGCAAAAATTAGACTCAGTCCCTTGTGGTCTCCTTGGACTTGAGTAAACATAAACTAATTTTGGAATGCATCGCGGGCTATTCATTCGGCGGCAACCTAGGCCGCAGGTTGCTCATCCCGGCTTAAATACCCAGAGAACAGCTATACTAAACTATCACAGACTTCATTTTACTTATTGTATATCTTCAAAGGCATACATCAGGCTATAGGAAGATCTCTTTGTCGAGAACCGGTACAGACGGTGAAAAATGTATTTTGCATATTTATTTCAAAGAAAGTGGTTGAAAGTGATGGTTAGTGTTGTTGCGATTGATGACTGTTGAATACAACCAGTATTGACCGGACAAGTGGCTGTTATACAGGCATAAAAACGCCGTAATCGCGGAAAATACAGAGATTTCTGTTGGAGACTTGGGTCAGTTTGATTTTCTGAATACTTCTTGAATCGCTCATGTCAGGTGACGCACAGTGATCGATTTTCATAAAACGTCCGGCAAACTTATTAAAATCTTATTTATTAAAAGTTCAATGTCTATTTAATTAAGCATATATTATCGATACAGAAAATTTCAAATCATTCATGCATCCGGAAGTTTTCTCATTGGTCTCTGTTTTTTGTTTGTTTTGTCTTCTTTTGTTCTTCGTTTTTGGTGGTCTGTGACTGTAGTAACTTGGTATATGCTTCTGTCTTAATCTATTACATTGCTATACTTATTCCTTCAAAATATGTATGCAGACTTTGTTAATATTTGATTTTAACATTTTCTTACTATGGCTACGGCCAACGTTTTTTTCTTGTTAAGAAGATACAATACATCAGTTTATTTGTTAAAGTTTTCTCTTGCATAAACTTATTTAGTGTAATATGATTTTTCATCAACACCTATTTTCGTCAATTCATCATCAATCCAGTCACGAAATTTAGCAACTTTGGTGTAAACATTCGGAATTCCATCATTTCCATTACCGATAGTCCAAGAAACAAGTCCAATCAAATGATATCGTGTTGGATTATTATGATCTGGACATACCAGAGGACCACCACCATCACCCTACAATTAAATATTAGACAATTTTGTTTTTTTTTCATGTTTTACTAAACCTACAAAGGCCGGCTTGTAATTTTCGCCACCCCTAGCACAAATAAAGCTTTCATGAAGTTCAAATTTAGGTCCCACCATTGTAGTACGAATACGTTTCTCACATTCCTCTTTAGAAATCGTTGATAACTTTGTTCTTTTTAATATTGCATATTTCTTTAGGTTACCATCAATATCAACTAGAAAAATAATGATAAAATACAAATGCCTACAAAATGAAGCTAATTTTAGTAACATACCTACTCCCCAACCACTATCAAAACACTTGTTAGTTTCTTGATTTACTAAATTTTGAGACGGAAGACATATGGTACCAATATGTTCATCGATGTCCAAAGGAGAATTTAAAACAAGCAGGGCAATACCATTAAATGCTTTTGTTGAATTAAAATCAGGATGAATAATAACTCTTGCAATATCTCTCTCTTGATATGGGAACCTCTCTTTAGTTGAGACAGTATTCCATTCACCAGCACGTATTGTCAAATTTGATAGATTTGGTATGTTATCAGTACTAACGCAATATGCATTCGTAATGACAATATTGGGCGTAATTAAAGCTCCTGCACATAATTGATAAATCTTGCCATTGGAGTATGTCATTAGGATTTGCACAATCCATGGAAATTCCCCAAAATATGCTTCATTTCCCATATTGGTGAACAGTAGTGGGTCAACACCATTTTCATTTCGGATACCACATTTGGGCGCTCCAGATACACGAAATTTGGGATTCTCAAATGAATGACACAATGATATTGCTAGTGTAAGAAGGACTGACGAGGTAAACCCCTTCATGGTACAACAAATGAGCTGGAATGGAATAAATCACAAATATATGTGGGTAATAACGAATAATGAGAAAAAAAAGACTAACGCTTTTATATCAAGTACGTGCAGGAAATGATTATATTTGTTGTAATGTTGTTTTGAAAATTTCAAAACATTGATACAATGAAAATAATTTAGCATCTTCGTCAACATCAAATCTAGTATAACGTTGGTATAGACATTAGGATAACCATTCTGGACACAGCTAGTACCAAAAGAGACCAGTCCTGTCAAAAAGTACCTACCCAAATGGGGACATACTAACGGACCACCTGCATAACTAACAAAACATGGTTTTGAAGGATCATTAGCCTTAGCACAAACAAAACTATCGGTAACCTCCAAGGTACTTCCTAGATTTGCGGTACTAAGATTTTTAACACATTCCTCATTGATAACCATTGAAGTTTCAAGTTTCTTTAGTAGTGGTAGTTTTATACTGATTATCAACTAATTCTGAAATAGAGGAATAGAGGAATAAAGATATGAAACAAATCATATTTGTAACGTTAATTAGATTTGTAACATGTAACTCTGTCCCCAACTAGTTGTAAAACAATGCTTCCTGTTATATTTTAAACCTTTATGTGGGAGGCGAACTGTTCCGACATTACGTCTCATTCTTAGAGGCTTTAAAATGACCAAACCATGGGAATTCCCCATATCGCGCCTCATCATCTGGGAGTTTCCTACCAAAACCAATGCAGTGTTTATGGCGAATTCCATATTGCAAAGAATCCAGAAAATGGGAATTGGCAACAGCCAATTGCAATTATTTATACAATGGAAATTTGGCCAAGAAAAGAAAAATGCATACATTACTGCTTCATTAGTTAGATATGTGCAGGAAATATGCTAATGAAGTACGATTATATCTCAATTTTTTTAAAATAATTTAAAACGTATAAAAAATGGTCTCATAATCTGACAATTGCGATTTTCAACGAAATTATTTAAATGATATTTTAGTTAATTAAGGCAAATAAAATGTAAAACACATTTAGACCCTGAGAAAGTTAAATATTTTCAGTAAATGGCATCAATTAGCTTATAATATTAAAATGTCAAAATTTGTGTAAAAAGTTAGATATAACACGTTTTTTCTTTAATTTGTTCGGAGGAAGCAGTCTTTAATACTTACATTGTATAATGTATATGGACTAATATCTAAGATATATTTCTGACCATGGTCAGCAACGCTTCTATTTGAATAGGGTACCCAGTCCATCTTCAGTAGCCAGTCCTTCTTCAGCTAGTCCGTCACCTGCGAATCCGTCGTCACCACCGCCAGCAAGTGCGTCAGCAGCGAGTCCGTCTTCATCCGCGAATCCGTCGGGCATTCATGTTATTTCTTTTTGCACTGGCAAAACATGCACAGTAAATATGTACATTTGTTATAACGGGGTTCGATTATCCCAATTTATTTAAATAATTTGAAACTTATAAAAATGGCCTCCGATAATTGTGATTTTTAACGAAATTGAAATTTAACTTTATTCCCATGCAGGCAGGTTTTATAAAAATAAATTTACAAAAAAAAAGTATAGCTTTGTAAAACTTTATTTAGTTATATCACTTTTTTCTGTTTCACAATAGCAACTTCAGTCAATTATTAAAAATGTCATGTTCCTTCGTAAACAACTTATCCCTAATTTTTTAAATTAAAGTTACACGGTGTATGGAGTAGTATCTAAGAACTGTTTGTTCATTTCTAGGTCCACCCAATTGCGGAATTTCGCAATATCTGCATATACACCGGGTACACCGTCCGCACCACAGCCAATACCCCAGGACACAATACCCGTCAGCTGGTAACGTTTTGGGTTCTGTGGATCTGGGCATACCAAGGGACCGCCACCGTCACCCTAAAAGTTTATAGAAGTTAAACTTTGATTTACGGTAAACATTTGAGTACTTACAGTGCAGGCGTCACGTCCTTGCTCACCACCAGCACAAACGAAAGAATCATGTAGTTGGAACTGAGCGCCCAGGCGAGTTCCTCGCAAAGCAGTCTGACATTGATCTTTCCCAACAATTGGTACTTGAATTTTCTTCAGAATAACCGATTTGGCGTGTTCTGAGCCAAAGGATTTTCTTCCCCAACCAGTGACGAAGCATTCTTGTGCATTGTTGATAGTACCCTGAGGTGGTAAACAGACGGTACCAATGTTATCAGCCTTTTTCAATGGTGTGCTAAGGATTAGGAGAGCGACGTTGTTGTAGAGGGTCTTTTCGTTAAAGTCCGGATGGAGGATGATGTCAGCAATGTCTCTTTCTTGATATGGTACCCTCTCCCTGGTAGTCTGAGTGTCCCATTCACCTGCACGGATATGCATATCAGAAGTTTTCAGTCTGTAAATATTTAATGTAAAAATTAGAAAAAAATCACGTTGTGAAAAATGTGATTAAAGCAGAAAGATAACTTACTTAGCAACGCAATGAGCTCCTGTGATTACCACATTAGGTGTGATCAGGGAGGCACCACAAATGGCCAAGCCATCACCATTTGGCTGCTTCTGAAGAATTTCAATCATCCATGGGAACTCCCCATACTCAGCCTCATTCTCATTATTCCCAGTAATTTTGAAGTCAAGGCCATTAGTATTGCGAATACCACAGAAATTACCTCGGCCCGGTGTAACTGGTGGAATTGTAGAAGACGGAACAGGTTCCTTAGGATCAACAAGCGGTTTCTGGGTGGTTACCTCTGGTGGAACGCCACCAGCAGGGATTTTACAGCAAACATCCAAGAAGTGATCACAGGTACTCTGCCCAAATCTGTAATATACATTTCATTTGTTACAAAACAATCGAAATGTAACAATATTTTAAAAATTACCGAATATCAATGTTGCCAAAACCATCTGTATTCGTAGGTGTTTGTGTTTGAATAATGGTCTTCGTGTTACCATCGCAATTGTAATACGGTACACATTGTCTGACACCTGCATCAGCACCCTCACCACATTTCTCAACAGCACCGATTCCTTCCAATGGTTTCTGCGTGACCACCTCACCGAAATCGCTTAAGAAATCGGTACTGGGCGTGCTGAAGATGTCCCTGATAGCTGCCTCCACAGCGGCGTCAGAATTCTGCTGGCTAAACACTTGGCAGCCTGCTTGGAGCGCACAGAGCACTGTGATGAACAGCAACGTCTTCATCTTGAAGGCACACACACGCGAATGATCACGAAAAGATGTGCGGATGTGTTTAGGAAGCGTTCGCCTCGCTGGACAGTGGTCGGTTGGCGAAGCGGGGAGGTTCCACGCACGCGGGTAATGGCGACCCGTTCGGGGATCTTTCAAATTTACGAATATACGAGTCGCACAGATATCGCTCGAATTTCAATGACGCCAGGCCCGACTTTGAGCCAGAACTGCGTGTTTTCCGTTCTGGTCAGGCCAAACCAAGTTGAATGGAATTCCCCGCGGCGAACTTGAACTAAATGTTGAACCGCGTTAGGTTTTATCTGTCTCCGTGTGCACGTAAACATCGCTCTTCCCAAAAACACGTTTACAATCTCATTAACTATCGAAGTTACTCGAAACCAAACTGTTGATATTTAACTTTTGATTATTACTTCGCTGTTAAATCTTCGTTGAAGACTATCAGATCCAAGGTCATAAACTTATTAAAAATGTGCAGCAAATTTTTAAAATATAATTTTACCTAAATTTATTTATTCAATTAGTAATGAGATCGAATAAATAATAAAAAAATATAAATCAGTCCCCGAAAGTTACTTATTGTTAGAAATATCATGAACGCCTCAAGGTACTTTATAATCCATTAATTTATGGAAATTACCAACTAATCTCTTTCTCAGAATAAAACAAGAATGAAACATGTTTGTAAAGTACATTAATTGCTACTGGCAGGTAAAACTTGTTGATTTAATATTGATCTATACCATGTATACGCAATTTAAATCTACGCAGTTTTTTCTGCAGGGAATTGCAAGCAGAAAAAGCACAATCTGTAAACTTAATTTAGCCTTACATGATCTGCGTCGCAACTGGTTGTCCTTGCATGTGATATTACATATTATGTGTTTTAACCCGTGAAGATTCGCGACGCTCTCTGAAATTCAAACTCGTTCCGCATGAAATCCGTTTAATTCGCGCATGATGATGATGAAATCCAATTAAAATTCATCATTATCTGTCTGAATCATCAGGTGTTTTACATTGTTAAATATTGGATATTCTATGGAAATAATTATCAATTAGGTTAACGCTTGGATAAGCTTTCGTCACGTTATAAATAAGTAAACAACAAACAAACCCACACGTAAAGTTGTTGAATTTAAAAAGGAAAGCGTATGGCGTCAATATTAATTAATTATAGTGTTCCGTGAATTTTAATTCGGTGTATATACCTTGTGTCCTCGTTTAAAGTTATATAAGTTGGTAGTAACGGTATTTAAATGTAGCGATCACCTTGGTATTTCCTTTTGTAGGAATTTCCAAATGTGATTTTCTCTTCTGGGAATCCTTGATAATATTGTCTCGAAGTGACAATGACATACAAAGAAAGTATTAGCATCTCTGAGTCATGAGCAATCTCTTGGGTTTTAATAATTAGTTCTTTTAAATGTTCATAATAAATTGTTTAATCATAAAATGGGAATAGTTTTTATCAGTTCTGATCAACTTGCTGAGTGATATATTCTATATTTATTACAATGGAACTATCTTTTTTAGATTTCAGTTTTTTTATCATTATAAAATGATTTATGGTTATTATTATAATAACAATAATTATTAAGGAAGTAAAATGATATTTTTTACATCGCGTTTTTGATCTTTATTTATTTATTCGCCAGAATAAACATTGCCAATGATATTCAACGCTAATACAAGCTTCTATGACTTACGTAAATAAATGTAATCAAGTTCCGAGAATTAGCATGATAATAAAAAGCTAAAGGTTAGGTCAATGATGTATTAAAAATTGTTTATTACATGTATTTCAACATTTACGTCTTATCTTCATTTCTGTCCCAATTAACATCACAATAAGTTGAGATTTTATGACTATTAATAAGTATAAGTAGATGTCTCATAGCCATGCGTCTTCATCATTTCATCGATCCATGGCCTGAATAGAGGAATGTTTACATAGACTCCAGGTACCTGGTTCTCACCACATCCAATGCCCCAAGCGACGATTCCAGCTTGGAAATACCTTTCCCCATCAGTAGGAAGTGGACAGACTAATGGTGATCCGCCATCTCCACGGCATGTATCTTTGCCCTTCTCACCACCGGCACAGATGAAACTCTTATCAAGTTGGAAGTGTTTGCCTAGACGAGTTTGCCTCAGTTGGTTTTGGCAGACATCGCGGTTGACAATGGGGAGCTCGAGTTTTTTCAGGATAACCTGGTACTTTCCTTCCTTACCAAAAACATCCTTACCCCAACCACTGGCAAAGCAACGAGTTTGATCAATGTGAATGTCTTTGGGCGGAAGGCAGATAACGTCGACATTGCCGGCAATTTCAACCGGTTCATCCAGGATCAACAAGGCGACATCGTTGAAGAGGGCTCCAGCGTAGTATTCTTTGTGGATGATGACGGTTTTGGCGAGTCTGTCCTGATGTGGCAGAATTTCCTTGGTAGTTTGGGTGTCCCACTCACCAGCACGGACCTTGAAGACTTTGTCCTTTCCGACCACACAATGGGCAGCGGTGAGAACCACCGAGGGGTGAATCAACGCACCTCCGCATTGGTAAACGTTGAGTTTGTTGGGGTTACCTTCGACGATCTCTTCGCGGAGGATCGCAACCATCCATGGGAATTCTGCATACTGGGCTTCATTGTCGTTATCGCCGGTAATACGGAAGCCGACACCAGCAGGATTACGACTTCCACAGCCGGTTGGTTTATTAATCGGGGGCGTTGGGGTAATAGGGTTTAGAGGGTCAACTGTAATCGGAGACTTACAGCAGATGTCCAAATAATTGTCACAACCCTCTTCCTTCAACCTAAAAATAATCGACCTCTGATTAAACTAAAGATCTTAAGACAATTTCTAGAGACATACCTGATATCAATAACGCCGGTACCATCAGTGTTAATAGTACCATTGTTACATAGATAGTAAGCTACGCAGGAACAATCAGAAGGGCTTCTGTCTTGAGGTTGATTTGCGTTCTCTGTACCCTTCGCTGCATTGTCACCTTCACCCCCAGTTCCACCGAAGACATCTTTGATCAAGTCGTCCAAACTTTGGGCAGACGTTAGGGTAAACAACACAGTCGTGCTGAGAATAAGCACTTGAAGGCGCATGATTGATTGTGCGACCGATCACGCTGACGAACCACGAGGAACTCAGCAACAAACGCGTCGCGTTGCCCGAATCAAAACACAGTCGACCACTGGTCTCGTCGTTTGACCACAAACCAGTTTCGTGTTGGCCTGCCACGTTCGGCGAACTTCTTCTGGCTGAAATCGCGTAATTGCCGTACCCCAATGATGGTACAGGTAAGAGATTGTAGTTGTCTAGTACACGATTTGAAGCGGGGTTTGATGCGCTACAAGGTTGCGTGTCTGACGGTCACGGTGAATTGTAAACAGTCGCCGTTCAACAATTGCCGGAGATGTTGTTTATTCGGCTGTGCGCCGTGATTGATCCGTGGCCACGGATCATATCTACATATACTCATTAGGATGACCCAATGTCATGTATACGGGGGACAATGTATACGTTTGTTTGAGTGGAATCGGCCGATGCGGATTATCTGCGTGACTCCGGCAGTAATCACATGCATGCAAACATGGGAATTCACACAAATTTGCCGAAATTTTCACACATAGGATAAATAAATTTCAGAACATTATTTCAAAATGTTTCCTTTAATATTCTCCAAAGCACTATATTAAAATTGATAACCTATGTATACAACTTTTATCTATTTAATTAAGCAGGTTTAGTTTAAACTTTTTTGTTCAAATTTAAATCCTTTGTTCTTTGTAAACGCCTCTATGTATTCATTAATAAATGAAATGCATTGAAGTTCGATGAACATAAACTGATTTTTGGGAACAAACAATTATTTGATAATATATATGCTATCACGACAGTAATTAAATGTTTATTAAAAGTATTTGAATTGTCAATAAAAAGTAGCCTCGCCGTGACAATGCTTTCGCATTGCCGTGACCAGGATTCGAACCTGGGTTACTACGGCCACAACGTAGGGTCCTAACCACTAGACGATCACGGCTACCGAGGCCTGCAGTCCTGGTGGTGAACAAGCATAGACAAGGCGGAGAAAATATGGAAGCAAGTAGAGCGTAACTAATGCATTTTAAATCGTATTCGTCCGCTGCATATTAATGTATAAATTTAATTTAGCGTGATACATTATTATTTAATCAGTTTATAAGATTCGAACTTCCCGTATACTTTCTAAACTTGAATAAAAATTAAATTATTAAATGTAATGGTACGTGCAGCGTCATCTTGTTTCAGTTTACGTAACTGAAGTATAGTGATCTATATTTAAACTCTCATTCGTTGTTCCTTGTTTATTTGTCCACTTTTGGATTTTTTTATACATTGTTTATAATTTATTTCATCTATATTATTCTTTGTCGTCCTGCTGTTTTCTATTCATTAGTTTTAATTCTATTGTATATTTTGTGTTTTTTTGGTATGGTTTCCCTAATGATATATGTTAATATATAAATATTAAAAGGGCAGCTTATTTCATTTACGGATATTTTATATTTTGTAAACTTTAATGTTCCTATGTTCATGTTTGTGGATGTCTTCACCCAGGTACTCGTCCCTTCGTGCTTACCAAAGGTCCAACAACCCCGTTTCTCTATTGCCCCCATAAACCCTATCGCATTCAGCGATCACATTCGATGTACGATGAATTCCAAGACCCGCTAAAACTCTCAAACCCATAATACCAAACTATTCCATTCAACCATTACGTCCATTCCTAGAATCTTGCCCCGCAGAATTTCTCGGCTTCTGACGTTACGACATCCTTAATGTGTTTCTTTTACATTTGAATCCCCTATGACCCATCACCTTCGACCACCCTTATCCTACCTCATATTTTTCTGTATAAATAGCGTGAAGAGATGTAATAAATCAGTAATAAACTCAAGGCTGTTTAGAGTTGCTCTGTGCACATTAGCGAGCCTAAAAAACAGACTTCATGCCTTTGAAGCCTTGACTATTACGCTGCCTTACGTTGAGTTATCAACATCTAAGGACGAACGAGCTCAACTTATGTACCCATATTCCCCATCACAGCGTATATCTCTTCCATCTTCAGAGCCAAACAAGGGTGCACTAATCGTCTATTCCAAGTATTTTCTTTGCCTTGGGCCACTCCAAAATAAAGGTTTTACTATTACTACTACTACCTTCATTACTGTTACACGTTTCTCCTATTGTGTGATGCTATGTTCTCATTAATTAAAGTTTAAAGCACACGAAGAGAGAGGTAGTGACGGATTAAGTTTGTGGGGTACGGAGTGCCGTTGATTGCGTAAAAGAAGCAATTGATTTGGAACGATGAATTGATTTATTATCACACAAATAACAATAGAAATAAGTAAGACAATAGAAAGGCGAAGGGAACAGCGATGTTGCGCATTCGAAAGCGGAAAACTCTCTCAAGGTAAAGAAATATGAAAGAGAGCTAGGGTCGAAGAGAAGATATACCTGCGCTTGGAATGCATGCAAAGTGTAGAAACAGATGTGCCGGTTTGGAATATTTGCAAAGTTGAAATTGAGAATAGACAGTAGAAAAAAAAACCTTGAAAAATTATAAAAACTAACGTATGCTAATGTGTGGCATGGACCACCATAAGTTCGTCTGAAATACTTATGCACACTTTGTTAGCACACTACGTATCATAAATTTCATCATTTAATATATCGTAAATATCTAAATACTAAAACATATAACGCCGATAAGAAGATCGTAAAAACCTCCCACCAGGATCAACCTTAACCAGGAAAATTACATTTTGCTGTTAAAAGAAAAGGTAAAGAAAAGTTCATTTCTTTTACATGAAAATAGACAGGAAATATATAATCGGCAACCCTGTCAAGTGTTAAATAAAGGCGCTAAAGTGCTTCAAAGTCAAGGAACGCCCAAAAACATACTTTTGAAAATTGT